>JAQPPZ010001825.1:0-94233 GCA_028583015.1 Wollemia nobilis | reverse complement strand
GATGTTTTCCATAAAAAAAAAAAAAAAAAAAAACAATCTCACAAAGTAACACAAAATTGTAAGCCACTTCAAGGGGAACCTCCTTTAATACTTTCATTCAATTATGCAAAAATATACATTCATTCTTGCTCGTTGCAGTTTTAAAAAACTTAATTTCTATACCTAACGCTCAAGGTTGGCTTACATGCAAAATGTTACCCAAGCTAGAATCTTCTACCAACAAAATAATTACATTCTTGATAATAAATACATATAATGGAGCCACTTGTCTAAGCGCTTCTAATTCCACAAACTATTACAAAATATGATAAAACATTATCTTGGATGTCCCCAACATTAAGCAAGGGTTATTACATCATAGTGTTAGTATGGGGTCCTAACATTAAGATATCATGAATTGAAGGCTATAAGATAATGATTATATTCTAAATTAGATAGCATGTTGTTACTACAACTAAATGGAGGCTTGCAATAGAGATTTGAGAGGTTTTTGAGCTCAAAAATAGTTAAAAATAAACAAAACAATGGCTAATGTTATGATGAAAGGATTAGAGTGCTATTATGCCTACAAAAATATTAATTGTGAGTTCAAAACATGCATATATGCCAACAAATAAAGACAATGTGAGTTTACAACAAAGATTAGTGATCAAAGCATAAAAAATAAGATTAGATTGCAAACAAGATATCTCACGCATGCAAATGAGATGCTAGCAAATGTTTAAAATTATGACAACATATAACAAGCTTACGATAAGATATGTTCAAGTAAAATAAGTACAAATATACGTGAATAATGAAGATTTAAAAGTTTAAAATGCATGGATAAGAAGTGCACGAGAGAGTTAGCAAGCAAAATAGAGTAAATAACCTTGCATCAAATGATTAGGGGATCAAAGATAAATGAAATGGTTGCCAATAAATTAAAGGGACACAAGAAAACTTGTTAGAGTGTTCCAAATGTAGATTAGTATGCAAAAGGACAAATAAAATAAGGAATTAGTAGTTGTAAAGTGAAAAACAAATGTTAGCAAGGCCTTAAATAAGAGGTAAATGCATAAAATCAAAGTATAAACGATGAAAAGAGAAGAAAGCTTGAAATTTTATTGACTAATAGGACCTCATCTTGGCACCAAGATGATCACCTTGACCCAATGCCTCTTTGCCTTGCTTTACTTGCCCTAAATGTTTGATTCAATTACTCTAAATGCAAGAAATGAGAGAGACTGAGAGAGAGAGATAATTATTTTGGCAAAGTATGGCTATCATAAAGCTCTCTTATGAAATGCCCATCCTAAGAGTTTTATTTAAAGCTTTTGGGAGGGTAGATACTTGGAGGGAAAGAGGGTCAAATATCTCATTAGGGTAATGACCAAGTTAAAATTTCGTAGGCTTGAGGAGAGGACATAGCATGCATGATCAGAACAAGGAGTGGGATGAAGGAATTTGCATGCTTATAACTCAAGTCGTAGAGATTCTACTCGTGTTGCAAAAGCACCATTGTTTTTAGTGGCACTTTTACCAAACGGGAAAGTTAATCGATCAAATTGTTGAAAAAAGGTTTTTTTTTGTAAAAGTGCCAATAATGAGCATAAAAACCATTGTGCCGCTTCTTAAAATTGTTGCACTTTTGAAAGAAGCTAAATTTTATGTCTCGGTTACCGAGGTTAAGGTGATTGAATGCATATATAGCTATCAAGAGTGTCAAAATTGGGTATCTACACCCAAATTGTTTGTAATGCCTCACTTTTAAAAGTGCTCTTCCATTGATTTAACCATACTTCAATTTTGACATTCATCACTATGCATTTACCAAACATATTAAGAATCCATTGCCATCGTTCCCATACTATTGAGCAATATCCCAAGAGATGGTCTATACTCTCCTCTTATTTTTTACATAGAACATTTTGTGTGAAGGGCCATGAACATCCCTTTTCATAAGGTTATCCCAAGATAAAAAAACAATGACCTATTAACCATACAAACATTTTGAATTCTAAAATATTAAACCTATCCCAAATATCTCTATGTATTCTTGCGATATTCCTATTTTGTTGTTACCTTACATTATATCCACTTCTTGCTATGTATTGTTCTAAACTATTCAACTCCCAAATCAATTTATCCTTAACTCCTCTCAAAATAAAAATAAAATAATATTAATTATTTAAATAACTTTATATATATATAAGACATTAAAAAATATATTTACTTTTTACTTTGAATGATTGGAACTGTCAAGTTGACAAACACTTAGTGGAAACCGATTGATCTACTACCTCGCCTGAAATATTAAACCTATTCCAAATATCTCTATGTATTCTTGGGATATTCCTATTTTGTTGGTACCTTGCATTATATCCACTTCTTGTTATGTATTGTTCTAAACCATTCAACTCCCAAATCAATTTATCCTTAACTCCTCTCAAAATAAAAATAAAATAATATTAATTATTTAAATAACTTTATATACATATATAATAAGATATTAAGAGATTAAAAAGTATATTTATATTTTTCTACAATGGGGGAATGGGGGAATTGACAACAGTCGCCATCATATTATCTTCACGGAGATACTATTTGATTTCGGAAAGCTACCACTCTTTTTACTTTGAATGAATGGAATTGTCAACCTCAAGTTGACAAATACACTTAGTGGAAACCTATTGATCTACTACCTTGCCCGAAAACTAATAAAATTCATTATAACTCTTAAAAATATACATGCTCTATGACATAAAATTAATCTATGCCAATCCAAAGTTTTATCATTTTACACTATTTTCTTATTTAAGTAAAAAGAGTATTATAAGTGGATTGGTAAGTGCCTGTCCAACACTTATCAAGAAGACACCCAAGTTCAAGCCTTGAGGGTAGCCTGTTTGCAAAGGTAGTAGTCTGATTTGAATTCTTTGAGTGTTCGTTAGACCAATGATGACGGTACGAATTTCGAGTGACTGGTGGTCCCTTCACACTAGGTCAACAATAACGAGGTGGAATAGGTTTGGTGGCAATAACCCTTGTGGTTTGAATCTGACCAACTCTCCTATGTAACCCAAAAAGCAAAATAGTATTATATTATTTTTTTCAATTGGTTATAGGACATTGAAACAGTTCCACTCTAATTACATCATCACCACATAGTAGTTAGTATATTATTCATATATCACTTCCCAAGATTTAAACCTTAATCTCTTCTTTTTAAATATTGAAAAATCTGACCGATTAAACTAATATTATAGTATTATATTCATTTAAAACAATATAATTCAACGATATCTTTCTTACCTCAAATTTAAATAAAATAATTTATTTAAAAAATTATTTAGCGTGCTACTTTCTAAAACCCCCAGTGCTAAAACCCCCAGTGATGTGACGTCGGTTCCTACAACGCCCTCCCCACCCCCTAAAAAGACGCATATTTCTACCATGAAAATCTAAAGTATGCAAATCACACAATAAAGAGTATCGAAACGTTCTAGAGCTCGGTAAATAACCACTTCTAAGGCTTCAGGCGTGTTAGGTCTCGGCTTTCTGTTAACATTTTCATCGAGTTAAGCGCTTCTGCGATACATTGCCCTTAAAGTTTATAGCGAAAATGGCGGAGGTCAACATGGAGGGGGGTGAGGTCGAGACCTTCGCCTTCCAGGCCGAAATTAATCAATTGCTTAGTTTGATCATCAACACTTTTTACAGCAATAAGGAGATTTTTCTTCGGGAACTGATCAGCAACGCCTCTGATGTAAGTCTTGGTTTCTATTTTCACGTTTGAATTGTAAATTTAATGCCGTAGAGTCTGTTTGATTGTGATAATTGATCGCCTGTGCAGGCCTTGGACAAAATCCGGTTCGAAGGGCTGACGGACAAAAGCAAATTGGATGCTCAGCCGGAGCTTTTCATTCGCATTATTTCCGACAAGGCGAACAAATGCCTTAGCATTGTAGACAGCGGAATCGGCATGAATAAGGCCGGTAAGTAAGAAATCGCGTCCTTTTCTATCACCAAAAAATTTAAATATTTTACATATATTTGTTTTTTCGCCTTTGTTTGTGAATTAGAGATAATATGAATGAATTTGAAATGCGGCACAGATTTGGTGAACAATCTTGGAACAATTGCCAGATCGGGGACCAAAGAGTTCATGGAAGCCCTGCAGGCAGGAGCCGATGTGAGCATGATTGGGCAATTCGGTGTAGGGTTCTACTCTGCTTACCTGGTGGCGGAGAAAGTCATTGTGAGTACAAAGCACAACGATGATGAACAATACATCTGGGAATCGCAGGCCGGAGGATCCTTCACTGTCACCAGGGATGTCAGCGGCGAACCTCTCGGCAGGGGAACGAAAATTAATCTGTTTTTGAAGGAGGACCAGGTAATTTCAAAGCATTTGCAGTTACGTTTGCGTTTCTAGCAGGGTTTTGTAATTTAAGCGTAGCATTCTAACTCCCTCGGAGTTTGGGAGTTAGAGGAGTCGCAATGTCTTTGTCGTATTTAAGATAAGCTATAACAGGTTGAGATTTGTTTATTTGTTTATAATATAAGTAGGTTTATTTCTGAGGTAATTTTGCTCTGGCAGCTGGAATATTTGGAGGAGCGGCGACTGAAGGACCTGATCAAGAAGCACTCTGAATTTATTAGCTATCCTATTTACCTGTGGACCGAGAAGACTACTGAGAAAGAGGTGAGCGACGACGAGGAGGAAGAGGAGAAAAAGAAAGAAGAGGAGGGAGAGATCGAAGAAGTAGATGAAGAAAAGGACAAGGAAGAGAAGAAGAAAAAGAAAGTCAAGGAAGTCTCCCATGAATGGAGCCTTGTTAACAAGCAGAAGGCTATTTGGATGAGAAATCCAGAGGAGATCAGCAAGGAGGAGTATGCTTCTTTCTACAAGAGCTTGAGCAATGATTGGGAAGATCATTTGGCTGTCAAGCATTTCTCCGTGGAAGGGCAATTGGAGTTCAAAGCCATTCTGTTTGTGCCGAGGAGGGCTCCGTTTGATCTCTTCGACACCCGCAAGAAGCTCAACAACATTAAGCTCTATGTGAGAAGGGTGTTCATCATGGACAACTGCGAGGAGCTTATTCCAGAGTACTTGAGCTTTGTGAAAGCCGTGGTGGATTCCGATGATTTGCCTCTCAATATTTCGAGGGAGATGCTGCAGCAGAACAAGATTCTGAAAGTCATCAGGAAGAATCTGGCGAAGAAGTGTATTGAGATGTTCAACGAAATTGCAGAGAACAAGGAGGATTATGCCGAGTTCTATGAAGTGTTTTCGAAGAACATTAAGCTAGGGATCCACGAGGACAGCCAAAACAGGGCTAAATTTGCGGAGCTGCTGCGATACCACTCCACCAAGAGCGGCGACGAGATGACGAGCTTCAAGGACTATGTGACCAGGATGAAGGAGGGCCAGAAAGACATTTATTACATTACAGGCGAAAGCAAAAAGGCTGTGGAGAATTCTCCCTTCCTGGAGAGGCTCAAGAAGAAGGGCTATGAAGTCCTGTTCATGGTGGATGCCATAGATGAGTATGCTGTGGGGCAATTGAAGGAATATGACGGAAAGAAGTTGGTCTCTGCAACCAAGGAAGGACTAATGTTGGAGGAGAGCGAAGAAGAGAAGAAGAAAAAGGAAGAGAAAAAGGCCGCCATTGAGAGTCTGTGCAAGGTAATGAAGGACATATTGGGTGATAAGGTGGAGAAGGTAGTGGTTTCTGACCGTATTGTGGATTCTCCCTGCTGTTTGGTAACGGGAGAGTACGGGTGGAGTGCAAACATGGAGCGGATCATGAAGGCCCAGGCTCTGCGGGACAGCAGCATGTCGAGCTACATGTCTAGCAAGAAGACGATGGAGATTAATCCGGAGAACGCCATCATGGAGGAGCTGCGGAAGAGGGCGGAGGCCGACAAGAACGACAAGCCAGTGAAGGATTTGGTAATGCTGCTCTATGAGACTGCCCTGCTGACGTCTGGATTCAGTTTGGATGATCCAAACATGTTTGCGGGGAGGATTCATAGGATGTTGAAACTGGGACTGAACATTGATGATGACATGGTCGGTGACGTGGACTCTGAGATACCTCCTTTGGAAGAGGATTCCATCCAGGAAGAGAGCAAGATGGAGGAAGTTGATTAAGGGCATCCCTTCTTTAGTTGGGTCCTATTACCTCGTCATCTTATATGGTCGTTAAAGTCGATCATTCAATTAATAATTTCAATATTTAGTTCTCTGAATAGGTTTCTTTTAAATTTTCTTCGCATCGTTAAATTCGTGGATTTGCTGTGAGTTTTGTGTCCTATTCTCTTAAGAATAGGGTGTTTTTTTTTAAATTCATTGTTCAACCAATCTGCGCCGCATTTCTAATAACTTAAAAGACTCAAACTAATAATTCTAAACCACTTTCTGGAATATATAAAAGAATCACTAGATTCAGCAAATTGTTTTTGTAAACCACTTTCTGGCTTATATAAAAGATTCAGCAAAATGTTTTCAAATTGTTTTTTTTTTAAGATTTTTTTTTTTCAAAGGTATTGTTATCCTTTTGAAACTTTTTGAATCTCACTATCCCCCTTTAATAATATTTTAAAGTTTTTCAACTATTAATATTGGCTTCATTTTGTTTTCCCATAAAAATGTAATTAGACCTTTTAAAAAGTTGGGACTTTAAAAGCATGAATTTATTTGGTGCCATAATAACACTTGTAGACTAATTATATCCCTAGTTTTGAATATACTACGGCTTAGCTTTATATAACTTTATGTTTTAACCTTATATCTTCTAACTACTATTTCTTCACATTATATCTTCCAACTACTATTTTTTCATCTTATATCTTCTTATTCCTGAATAAAAATCTAAAGATAATTTTGATGCAATCTCAAATTATAAGGTCTTGAAGATATTTAAGTTGGATTTCTTATGTTCCTTCATTTTGTACAAAAGACTAATATCAAGAATAATTTTTTCAACTTTCAAACAACTCTAGGTTGTGATTATTATACCTTTCAATTTTTCAATAGTATGATTTCTAAATTTCAAGAATCTAAATTTAATGTTGAACTTCTTATAAATCCCTAGTTGAAAATTTAGAAATAATAATATTTCAATTTTTGGTGTAGAAGTCCTTATTTTTCGAAGTTAATCTTTTTGCAAATATTTCAATGTAATATTAATTTCAAGAATGAATAGAGTAATTCGTTAGACTAAACACTTGTCCCTTTCCTCGTGCTTTCAGCGGCGTAAAAGGTTTAAAATGATTGTGGCATGGTGGTTATAGGGGCGGACTGCGCGAAGATCTGTGTGGCGGCTTCTAGGGCGGGCAACGCAGAATACTGTGGCGGCCATAAAAGCTGGACAGCCTGCCCGGATTCGTGGCGGCTACCGATTCCACCATGTAAATTAAAAAAAAAAAAATGAATAGAGTAATAAACTTTTCTTTTTTTGGATTTTGTTATGGTGAGAAACCCCTATGACCGACGTACATGGATGAGCTGTCTCCTCCCAACCATGACCTCTCCTGAAATATTTTCTAAGGCACTTAATACTTTTCTAAGGTTATCACCTTATTTCTCCTATTATTCAAATAACCTTAAATATAATTAATTAATATTTACTTCAAATATATTATGCCTTATTCCTCCTTAGACTTTGCAAAGGCTTCAATTTAAATATTTCTTACCTTTTGAATGTGGTGCCTAAAGCTTCAACTTATTGCTCTTTGACTTTGTGACCTGCATTCTAAATATGCTCTCCTTGCATTTAATGCTCCTTTGGTGCTCAATCTTTTGACTCTTCAATGTATCTCCTTTTACTTTACGTTGCAGTGATTGTATTCTATCCTTTCATGTCTCGCTCGATCGCTCTTCCTTTCTTTTGTTGATTTTTGACTTATGTCTTTAACATATGCATAAAGGCGTTACGAATATGGTGGTTGGTGCTTCTTTTCAATCTTGTTTTTCAATGCCTCTTCAACATCTCTTCGTTCTTAATGTAATTCTTGCTCTTGCAGGTGGGCTTGAGGTACTAAAGAAACCTCCACCTATGAGACTTAAATTGCTCTTAATTCCTCCATGTATGCATCTTTGCTTGCAAACTGTGATGTCTCTTTGATTAGCTTTCTATATTCCTCTTTGTTGTACTCCTCTACAGTGGTGGTTGGACTTCCCTTGCACTTAAACTATACTCTAGTGATTGGCCCTCTATCATACCAAGTGGTAAGTAACTACTTTACTCCTTTGATTTACCAACCAAACAGGTGCATTGATCAACGCTCTTCCTTGCAATGTAACACTCGATGACGAATGGTTTTTGACTATATTCAATTCTCCTCCTTTTGTGAAATGACAAGTGGTAAATAGCTTCTTCTCTTGCTTAGAATGATTTTACCTAGTCGTGCCATGAGATGACAAGTGTAAAATAGCTTCTTCACTTGCTCATGATTAATGGCGTTCATTCAAATTGTAATTCCTCGTTGCCCTAACTCTTTAGACATCTATTGCACCCTTTAGGTTCTTTTAAATGTTACGTGCTTTAATAACTCCCAAGTGCAACTCATTTTTTTAATCTCTTGCTTTCAACTGACGTGTTTCTTCGATATCTCTCCAATGGTGCTTAAACCTAACACTCTTTCTTACATCTAATGACTTTGTTGGCTTGGTGGTTTCAATGGTGGCTTGACTTGTCTAAATGTGATGGTTTTTCTATGCTTGTATACTGGTCTATTCACCTTCCAATGATGGGGCGCTCAACTTTACTATTGCTTACCTTTAAGTGACTCTTCAACGGTGCAAATGCAAACACTATATGGATCCTCCAAATGATGTACGTTCTCCAAAACAATCATTTGTAGTGATGCTTCCACTTAACCTTGGTGTCTTCTTTTTTAGCAACACTCCTCTTGGTAGCTTCAACTTGGATTTTGAACAACATTTGAGCTCCTCTCATTGTCGTTGGTTTGCATTCACTTTGCTACACTTTCTTTCAAACATTCTTGGCTTTATGCTTGGTGGTATCTCCTATGATGACTCTAAGTTTTTTATTTGTGGCAAAACTTTTGTCTCCCAAATAGAATAACACTTCTATTTTTTGTTGCAACTTATTTACTTTGTAAAAGATAGTAAGGATTTGATTATTTTCCTTGTATTGTTTCTAACTTCTCCTTTCTTTATTGTAGGTTTTGATCCCTTATAATACTATCTTCTTCAACCTTGAGGATATAAACTTGAAACCTTTCCTCTTGCTACTTTAAAACCTCAAATATGGTGCTTTTAAAGACTTAATATTAAGCTAAATAATAAAAATTGTATTGCACCAATATTGCATACTTTTTTATCTCCTTTTGCAGCTAGATGTCTTTTTGATTTGACTCACCTATTTGTTACCCTAAACTTGTAAATCGTGTAGCTCTTCTTACTATTCAAATCGGTTCAAAAAATTCTCCAATTTGTAGCTTTATAACTCCTTTAAATCACTATCCACTCTTGCTTTAAATTCTTGAATCCTTCTTTAGTTCACTATACAAAAAACTAATTTTTTGTGGCTCCAATCGTCCTTCAACTTTGTTTTCTTGGACTCTAAAATTTATAGCTATTAATGCTGCCCAATAATTTTTTCTAACCTCTCCAAATTGCTGCCTTATTTTGTTGGCAAGCCTTCCTTCAATTGGTTGTTCAAGAGATTTTTGAAATTTACCCAGATCTTCTTCAAATTATAGCTAAATAACACCTTTAATTTGTTGGCTCATGAATCTTCAATTTTTGCCGCAAAAATCAGCAATATTCTCTTCCACAAATCAGCCTATAAATTCTTTGTAGTTGCTCTCAAAACTCTCAAATCTGATGGCTTCTTCTACATTCTTTGTGTTAGAGTTACTATGCTACAGTAACTATAATTCTTACCTCATTTGGTAATTTGTAAGATTCTCCTAGGTAGATTTAATTTACCGTATGGTAAAAAGTAGTTTGTTACTTTCAGTTTCTTTCCCGTAACTCTAGCCTTCAACAGTGTAGGATTTAGTAAGGGAGCCAACCCTCTTTAGAGATCGGTCCGAAGGAATTTTCTCTTTCCCTCAGCATTTCAATGTTGGCCGAGTCTAGGGCGCACATGTGATAATATCTTGTACTTAGGCAAATTTGTGACCAATAGAAGGCTGAATAATTGACTAACCAACTTTGCAATGCTTAACTTAAGAGTAGGGACTACATTTTTTTAATGGTAGGTAAATACTGACAATGGTGAATATTTATGGACCCTACAAAGTATAAAAGTAGTATTAGGATAAGCTAATGGATTAGAAGTTCCTAAATGTTGATAATTTAATCTTAAGAGGTGATTTAAACTTAACTATTTTTAAGAGTGAAATGTGGGGTACTAATGTTACATTTGATTCACTAGTTGATTACTTCATCCAAAATTTTGAAGTCAAAGGGCTAGTAGACCTTGAACCTATAAAGTTAGTCTGAACTTGGAGAAACATGAGGGTGATAATTGATAGAATTTCTAAGAGGCTAGATAGATTCTTAGTTGTTGAGAATTTAGTAAATGGTACTTATAGATTGGAGTTATGGGTTGAGACTAGAGGATACTCTAATCACTCCTCCATCATACTCATTATATCCAAAGATGAGAAAAACCATCTTGTTATTTAAGTTCGATTTTGAGTGGCTAAAAGAGGGCAACTTTATATCTCTAGTAAAATTAGAATGAGTAGGAAGTGGAGTGGGAGGTGGCAGCGAGCATGGGGAGAGGAAGGGAGTGGAGTGATAAGGGAAAATGGACGGCAAGAAAGGAGGAAGCTGAATGGAGGGATAAGGAGAAAATGAAGGAAAGGGAGAAGGAAAAATCATGCCGACCATCCGACAAAATTAGCCGACAAAAGGTAAGTGTGTTCACACTGTGCTTAGAAAAACTAGATTTTTCTAAGCCTGATTCAAGCTAAGTCCTATTCACACTTGCAACATTCGCCCCCTTAAAGTCGAGAGAACTGACTATACATTCTCTCAGCTTTACAAATTGAGCTTTAGCTAGTTCCTTGGTGAAGATTTCAGTGACGTTCTCCAAAGTGTGGCAATAGTGAAGCTCAACAATATCAGTTTCCACCATATCTCGGATGAAGTGGTACTTCATATCAAAATTCTTTGATCTACTATGGTGGACAAGATTGTATGCCAACTGAATGGCACTAATGTTGTCATAGAATATTCGAGTTGGACCACTTTGCTGCTCTCCAATATCTTCTAATACCTTTCGGAGCCATAGAGCTTGAGTACTAGCATGAGTCACCGCTATATACTCAACTTCTGTTGAAGATAGTGCTACTACTGTCTGCTTCTTGGAACTCCAAGTTATTAGGCCTGAACCAAGACTAAAACAGTTACCCGATGTGGATTTTCTATCATCATTATTGCTGCCCCAATCACTATCACTAAAGCCTTCAAGCTTGATAGTATCACTTTTGTAGTACTTGGATTCCAAAATCCAATGTACCCTTCACATATCTCAAAATCCTTTTAGCTACCTCGCAAATGCAGCTCGGATGGATTAGACATAAATCTAGAAAAAAGAGATACAACATACTAAATGTCTGGTCTGGTGTTGGAGAGAAACATCAAACTCCCAACAATGCTTCTGAAAGTGGTCACATCAACTTTCGGTGCTCCATCATCCTTGATTAATTGGATCCCATGTCCAATTGGAGTTGCAACTGATTTGCATTGCTCCATAGCAAACTTTCGAATCATATCTCGAGCATACTTAAGTTGACAGATGAAGATCTATGAATCTGTATGATGTACTTCCATTCCAAGAAAATATTTCATCAAGCTAATATCCTTCATCTCAAATTCTTGCATCATGGAGTGCTTGAACTCCATGTTAACTTTTTCATTACTACCCATAAAAATGAGATCATCCACATACAAACAAACTATGAAGATGTCATTTCCTTGATTTAGGTAGTAGAGCGTGGGTTCATTTTTTCTTCTGATGAACCCATAATCTTTAAAGTACCCATCAATGCATGAGTACCAAGCTCTCGGTGCCTGCTTGAGGCCATAAAGAGCCTTCTTCAGTTTGTAAACAAGATGTTCCTTGTCTTTCTCTTCAAATCCCTATGGTTGCTCAACATAAACTTCTTATGTCAAGTAACCATTAAGAAATGCACTCTTGACATCCATGTGTTGGACTGTCAATCCCTTGTGTGCAGCTAAGGCAAGAACTGTTCTGATAGTCTATTGTCTAGCTACAGGAGCAAAAGTCTCTTCATAATCAATTCCATATTTCTAAGTAAATCCCTTTGCAACTAATCTCGCCTTGTGCCTCTCAATGCTACCGTCGGCATTAAACTTGGTCTTGTAGACCCACTTACATCCAACACGTTTCTTACCTTTAGGAAGCTTCACCATGTCCCAAGTGTCGTTGTTTTTTATAGAGGTGATCTCCTCTTTCATGGCATCTTGCCAAATATTTTGAGTACAATCCTTCTCATAACTAGAAGTTTCAAGATGTGTATTAGTTAACAAATCATAGTTAACTAAATATCCCCTAGGTTCCTGCTAGGAAACATCATCACCATACAAGTGCATATTTTCTAATCTTTGTAAAACAGAATTCATTTCACTAGCTTGACTCCTAGTGTATCGTTTTGAAAAATTCTTATCCAACATATGATATGATGGATGATTCTGTAGAGTTCTCTTACCTCTGGATGGAGAATCGATGTCCATTGGTGAGGAACTTACTGATCTTTGCAGAGAAGGACTTGGTGAAGAAGTGGAATCATAAGATGAACCTGGATCTCTAGAAGGATACTTCTTAATTTTTTGCGGTGTTTGCTGTTGCACCTGCTTATAACCTACATCACTAGATTCATCATCACTAAAAATCTAGGGCTTACCCCATTCTCCCCCTTCATCAAAAATCACATCCCTGAAAAGCACAAACTTTCTAGTCCTGGGATTGTAGAGTCTGTAAGCTCTTGTATTCTCATAATATCCTACAAAGATGCATGCATGACTCTTTGGATCGAGCTTCTTTCTTAGCTCATAAGGAATTTTAGAATATGCCAGCGAGCCAAACACTCTAAAATACTTAACATTTGGCTTTTTACCATACCAATCTTGGTAAGGTGTCTGTCCTTCCAAACTTGCAGTAGGACTTCTATTCAAGATATGTACGCTGGTCCTGGATGCATCTGCCCAATATAAATTAGTCAAATGCTTCGTCTAAAGCATAGACCTTGCCTTCTCCACAATGGTGTGATTCTTCCTCTCTGTGACACCATTCTGCTATGGAGTGTAGGCAGCTGTGAACTACCTCTTAATGCCATTTTGCTTACAAAAATTCAAGAACTCATTAAAGGAGTATTCTCCTCCCCTATCTGATCTAAGACATTTTACAAATATCTACTCTCACTTTCAACTCTTGTTTTGAAATCGACAAAGCATTCAAATGCTTCATCCTTATATTTTAAAAAATATATCCAGCACATTCTAGTAAAATCATCAATGAAGAGTAGGAAGTAAGAGTTGTTACCCAGACTCTTGGTCTGCATCGGACCATAGATGTCTGTATGCACTAGCTAGAGTGGATAGCTGGCCCACCATGCTTGTCCATGAGGAAATTTTGATCTGGCATGCTTCCCAAGAGCACACCCTTCACAGACTTCCTTACTATCCTGAACCAAGTGCCATAGGACACTTGGATTGGAAATAGCAACATTTGCTAACTTATCTCCCCCTGGCTGGCCAAAATTTAAAGGAAATAATCTATTCTTTGACATTGGCACTTGTGTAATGATTCTATTACTGTTATTTTTATAAAAAATAGTGCATTTACCTTCATCAAAAAGCAACTTGTTATTTTCTAATATTTGACCAACACTTAAAATATTGTGTTGAATATGGGGTGTGTAATAGATATCACTTACATGTTTGGTGCCTTCTTTAGTTGGAACGACCATTGCTCTAATGCCTTCAACTGCCAAGGATTTATCATCTTCCAATTTGATGTTGGATTTGTATGAGGAGTTTAGAGTAGCAAAGAGCCCTTCTTTGCCACTCATATGGTTTGAACACCCAGTGTCCAAGATCCATGTATCATTCATGTTCGATCTGCTCGACCATAGGAGAGAAAGAGATTTGTGGCCTCTTCCTCTTCTCCAAAATTTCCAACTGACTGCTCTAGCTGCTACTAGTTCCTTGTGAAGTCTTTGTCCAACAGTCATGAGCATAATGGCCAAGTTTGCCATAGTTGTAGCAAGATTGTTTTGACTTATCTCCTCCTTTGCCTCTGCCTGATTGTTTTCCTCTATTTTGTTGTCCTCCTCTATTTTGTTGTTCACCTCAGTTTGAGAATCGTCCTCTGTTCTATTTTCCTCCTCTGTTAGGAGTTCCACCTCTCTTATTATTTTTGCCTCTACCTCTATTCTTTCCTCTGCCACGGCCTCTACCTCTGCCTTCTTGTGAAGCAAAGGCTTTATCATCTCCTTCGTAACTTGTGGAAGGAGTTTGTTGTAACCTCTCTTCATGTGAGAGAAGTGAGCCAATTAGGGATTCAAAAGACAGAGAAGTTAGGTCTTTGGATTCTTCTATAATGATGGCTATTGAATTCCACTTAGGAAGAAGTGTCCTCAACACTTTCTTCACTATAACTTCAGGATTTACATCTTCTCAAAATCCAATGTACCCTTCACATATCTCAAAATCCTTTTAGCTGCCTACAAATGCAGCTCATATGGATTAGACATAAATCTAGAAACAAGAGATACAACATACTGAATGTCTGGTCTGGTGTTGGTGAGAAACATCAAACTCCCAACAATGCTTTTGAAAGTGGTCACATCAACTTTTAGTGCTCCATCATCCTTGCTTAATTGGATCCCATGTCCAATTGGAGTTGCAACTGATTTGCATTGCTCCATAGTAAACTTTCAAATCATATCTCGAGCATAATTAAGTTGACAGATGAAGATCTATGAATCTGTATGATGTACTTCCATTCCAAGAAAATATTTCATCAAGCTAATATCCTTCATCTCAAATTCTTGCATCATGGAGTGCTTGAACTCCATGTTAACTTTTTCATTACTACCCATAAAAATGAGATCATCCACATACAAACAAACTATGAGGATGTCATTTCCTTGATTTAGGTAGTAGAGCGTGGGTTCATTTTTTCTTCTGATGAACCCATAATCTTTAAAGTACCCATCAATGCATGAGTACCAAGCTCTCGATGCCTTCTTGAGGCCATAAAGAGCCTTCTTCAGTTTGTAAACAATATGTTCCTTGTCTTTCTCTTCAAATCCCTATGGTTGCTCAACATACACTTCTTATGTCAAGTAACCATTAAGAAATGCACTCTTGACATCCATGTGTTGGACTGTCAATCCCTTGTGTGCAGCTAAGGCAAGAACTGTTCTAATAGTCTATTGTCTGGCTACAGGAGCAAAAGTCTCTTCATAATCAATTCCATATTTCTAAGTAAATCCCTTTGCAACTAATCTCGCCTTGTGCCTCTCAATGCTACCATCAGTATTAAACTTGGTCTTGTAGACCCACTTACATCCAACACGTTTCTTACCTTTAGGAAGCTTCACCATGTCCCAAGTGTCGTTGTTTTTTATAGAGGTGATCTCCTCTTTCATGGCATCTTGCCAAATATTTTGAGTACAAGCCTTATCATAACTAGAAGGTTCAAGTTGTGTATTAGTTAACAAAGCATAGTTAACTAAATCTCCCCTAGGTTCCTGCTGGGAAACATCATCACCATGCAAGTGCATATTTTCTAATCTTTGTAAAACAAAATTCATTTCACTAGCTTGACTCCTAGTGTATCGTTTTGAAAAATTCTTATCCAACATCTGATATGATGGATGATTTTGTAGAGTTCTCTTACCTCTGGATGGAGAATCGATGTCCATTGGTGAGGAACCTACTGATCTCTGTGGAGAAGGACTTGGTGAAAAAGTGGAATCAGAAGATGAACCTGGATCTATGGAATGAGACTTCTTACTTTTTTGTGGTGTCTGTTGTTGCACCTTCTTAGAACCTACATCACTAGATTCATCATCTCTAAAAATCTGGGGCTTACCCCACTCTCCCCATTCATCAAAAATCACATCCCTAGAAAGCACAAACTTTCTAGTCCTGGGATTGTAGAGTCTGTAAGCTTTTGTATTCTCATAATATCCTACAAAGATGCATGCCTGACTCTTTGGATCGAGCTTCTTTCTTAGCTCATCAGGAATGTGAGAATATGCCAGCGAGCCAAACACTCTAAAATACTTAACATTTGGCTTTTTACCATACCAATCTTGGTAAGGTGTCTGTCCTTCCAAACTTGCAGTAGGACTTCTGTTCAAGATATGTACGCTGGTCCTGGATGCATCTGCCCAATATAAATTAGTCAAATGCTTTGTCTGAATCATAGACCTTGCCATCTCCACAATGGTGAGATTCTTCCTCTCTCGTGACACCATTCTGTCATGGAGTGTAGGCAGCTGTGAACTGCCTCTTAATGCCATGTTTCTTACAGAAATTCAAGAACTCATTAGAGGAGTATTCTCCTCCCCTATCTGATATAAGACATTTTAAAAATATCTACTCTCACTTTCAACTCTTGTTTTGAAATCGACAAAGGATTCAAATGCTTCATCTTTATATTTTAAAAAATATATCCAGCACATTCTAGTAAAATCATCAATGAAGAGTAGGAAGTAAGAGTTGTTACCAAGACTCTTGGTCTGCATCGGACCACATATGTCTGTATGCACTAGCTGGAGTGGATAGCTAGCCCACCATGCTTGTCCATGAGGAAATTTTGATCTGGCATGCTTCCCAAGAGCACACCCTTCATAGAATTCCTTACTATCCTGAACTTTAGGAAGTCCGGTTACCATCGCTTGTGAAGTTAGCATTTTCAAACTAGCTGAATTCAAATGACCATATCTCAAGTGCCATAAGACACTTGGATTGGAAATAGCAACATTTGCTAACTTATCTCCCCCTGGTTGGCCAAAATTTAAAGGAAATAATCTATTCTTTGACATTGGCACTTGTGTAATGATTCTATTACTGTTATTTTTATCAAAAATAGTGCATTTACCTTCATCAAAAAGCAACTTGTAGTTCTTTTCTAAAATTTGACAAACACTTAAATATTGTGTTGAAGATGGGGTGTGTAATAGATATCACTTACATGTTTGATGCCTTCTTTAGTTGGAACGACCATTGCTCCAATGCCTTCAACTGCCAAGGATTTATCATCTCCCAATTTGATGCTGGATTTGTATGAGGAGTTTAGAGTAGCAAAGAACCCTTCTTTGCCACTCATATGGTTTGAACACCCAGTGTCCAATATCCATGTATCATTCATGTTCTGATCTGCCTGAACATAAGAGAGAAAGAGATTTGTGGCCTCTTCATCTTCTCCAAAATTTCCAAACTGACTGCTCTGGCTGCTACTATTTCCTTGTGAAGTCTTTGTCCAACAGTCATGAGCATAATGGCCAAGTTTGCCATAGTTGTAGCAAGATTGTTTTGATTTATCTCCTCCTTTGCCTCTCGCTGATTGTTTTCCTCTATTTTGTTGTCCTCCTCTATTCTCGTTGTTCACCTCTCGTTTGAGAATCCTCCTCTGTTTCGATTTCCTCCTCTGTTAGGAGTTCCACCTCTCTCGATTATTTTTGCCTCTACCTCTATTCTGTCCTCTCGCCATGGCCTCTACCTCTGCATTCTTGTGAAGCAAAGGCTTTATCATCTCCTCCGTAACTTGTGGAAGGAGTTTGTTGTAACCTCTCTTCATGTGAGAGAAGTGAGCCAATTAGGGATTCAAAAGACAGAGAAGTTAGGTCTTTGGATTCTTCTATAATGATGGCTACTAAATTCCACTTAGGAAGAAGTGTCCTCAACACTTTCTTCACTATAACTTCAGGCTTTACATCTTCTCCTAAAGTGACCATCTTATCTACTATGGCTTTCACATGCATGCAGTAATCACCAACCTTTTCATTCTCTTGCATTTTAAGAGTCTCAAACTCTCATTTCAAGGTTTTTAGTTTAACTTATTTGACTTGGTCACTACCCCTATAACTTTATTTTAAAACATTCCAAGTAGATTCAACAGTTATAAAAGAAGTTATTCTAGGGAAAATACTTCTATGAATTGCGGCTTGGATATGATAAAGGGCGGAAGAATTATTCTTCTATGCTTCCTTTCTAGCCCTTTTATCAGCTACATTCAAAACTACCCATTCAGCAGCAGTAGGTTCATTATATCCCTCTTCAATCACATCCCAAAGACCTTTGCCTATCAAAAGAGTTTTCATTTTAATTGACCAATACTCGTAATCACCTCCATTGAACTCAGGGATTGGTAGACTAGTATTGGAAGCCATTTTAGAAAGCAAAATTTATTGCAACTTCAAACAAGTAGTACAAAGAAGTACAAAATAGATCACTAATTTACTGATTTAAATCAAATCTAGCTTTCTTAATATGCTCACTGATTTGGCGTTCTTCTTCTCGAGGATCACCCAAAACTGGAAAGGTGAAATTGTCTGCTTCGTCGTCACTAATTATAATGACTTATGGTGATGTTACTGGTTCATAACTTCTTTTGAGAGCATTTCGTTCTGCAGTTGCAGGTTTCACCTCCACTGGCTCTTCTTCTTCTTCTGGTTCTGAATCAGGAGAGCGTGGGGTATAGCTCTCACTTGTTTCTACTTCAGGCACTACAGGTGTATAACTATCACTTGAATGTCCTTCAGGTACTATTTCAACCGTCTCGAATTCAACTATCCTTTGCCCGAAGATATTATCTTCAGAATCTGCCTCGTAGCCATAATCTGGTTTCCTCAGATGAGCAATCACTTGATTCTCTAATTGGCAAAACACTGTATGAAGTCCATACCGCTGGACTTTCCCATCAAAGGAATCAGGAGTCTCTCTTCTCAACAGAGAGAGTAATACATTATAGCATCCTATTGACCGGATCATCTACCCAGAATCACACCGTATGAACTGGGTTACAACTTAGTATGATGCCAAAAAAAAAAATTATATCAAAATATCTTTGCACCCTTTTATTTAAAAAAAAAATTCTAAAATTTTTTTTAATAAAGACTTTTTTTTTTTAAATTAACAATTTCCTATATATATTTTTAATTATTATTTTAAAATGAAATGGATATTTAAAAAACAATAATAAAAAACTATATATAGAAATTATAATTTTTTAAAAAATCTTAAAAAAAAACAAATAATAAAAATTTAATTAAAAAATTTAACCTTTTTTTTTTTTTTTTTTGTAAACCCCCGCTGGGATTCGAACTGGTAACCTCCGCTGTCTACCCGACGATCTTAGCCGCTGTACCACGCAGATTTGGATGGTAGAAAGGAAACAAGAAAAATATTTAAACCTCCACAATTCGCGAAGCCACAAAAAAAAAATAAAAAATTTACCCCGACGAAATTTGACCCCGGGTCTCTGCTTTGCAGGGTGGGGAACTTCACCGCTAGGCCACCCTAGGCAGACGGGATAGGAGAGGAAGGGCATTGTATTTCATATGGCGACAGAATATAGTTTGATAAAAAAAAATTTCCAGTTTTTAATCCCACATGCAGTGGGCAAAGAATATGTCTAGGCTTTATCAAAGCCTGCGGACACACAAGAGGTCGATTGCCTTCGGGTAATCGATCTCGCAAACCTTTTACCCGTTAGTCGACCAATCAAACGCCACCATGTGGCACACACCCGAAGCAATCGTCCACATCAGCCAGCCACATCAGTACTCGTCCATGTCAGCCAGCCACGTTAGCACTTGTCCACGTCAGCCAACCATGTCAGCACTCGTCCACGTTAGCGAGCCACATCAACACTCGTCCACGTTAGCTCTGCCACGTCAGCATCCAGTCAGCTCTACCACTTTAGTGTCCAGTTAGTACTGCCATGTCAGCATCCAGTCAGCTCTAGGTCAACCTCGATCCACGTGCTGCCAGCTCCGTTGCCACATAAGCCTACTGTCAGATCCTCAAGATCTATGCAACCGCCTCTTCGTCGCTCCTCGAGATTCATGCGACAGCTTCTTCACCGCTCCTTGAGATCTGTGGGACAGCTTCTTCACTGCTCCTCGGGATCCGTGTGCTTCGACTTCCGTGCCTTACCTCGGCCCTCGGGATCCGTGCCCCCTGAGCTCTGATACCAGTGTGAGTCTTAGATTCAATTAACCTTAGATTAACATTAGGCCAAAGGTAATAAATGACACGAAAATTACAAAGCCAAAAATATTCAATTAAACTAACCAGATTAAACATACATTAACTTAAACCTTATATAGGCTTAGAACATGCACTAAAGTAGGGAAGGGAAGGTGGAGGAAGATCGGGGAGTTTAGAGAGAACGGAGGAGTAGGAAGTGGAGTGGGAGGTGGCAGCGAGCGTGGGGAGAGGAAGGGAGTGGAGTGATAAGGGAAAATGGACGACAGGAAAGGAGGAAGCTGAATGGAGGGATAAGGAGAAAATGAAGGAAAGGGAGAAGGAAAAATCATGCCGACCATCCGACAAAATTAGCCGACAAAAGGTAAGTGTGTTCACACTGTGCTTAGAAAAACTAGATTTTTCTAAGCCTGATTCAAGCTAAGTCCTATTCACACTTGCAACATTGGTCAAGTCAATATAGCTAAAATAGTTAAAAAACTTATCTTTCTCAAATTTAGAGACAAGGATTTCAATGGTGAGTTGGTACAAGAAGTCTTGAAGGAGGAGCTTAAAGTTGTTTTAAGTTCCTTTCAAAAAGATAAGAGTCTAGTTCTTGACGACTAGACTATGGAATTCTTCCTTGGGATCTATGACCTTCTATATTCTAACCTGATTAAGGTTATGGAGGATTATAGGTAATCAAGAATGGCAAATACAATTTTTAACTCTACCTTCATCGTCATAATTCCAGAAAAGGACAATCCTTCTTCCTTTGATGATTTCAAACCCGTATATTTTTGTAACTGTGTGTACAACATCATAGCAAAATTACTTGCATCAAGAGCTAAAAGGTTCATCTTTACTTATATTTTTAGTGAGCAGTTTGGGTTCCTACATGGTATATAGATTCATGAGGTAATTGGTGCTACTCAAGAAATTATGCATTTCATTAAATCAAAGAATATATCAATAATGGTGATGAAGTTGGATCTTTTCAAGGCATTTGATAGAGTAAATTGACTATATATAAGACTCTTACTTACTCAAAAGGGTTTTGTGTGTAGATGATGAATTGGACTATGGGATGTTTGTGTTCTACTTTTTTTTTAGTATTAGTTTATAGGTCAATTTCTCAGTTCTTCAAAGCTTCTTAGAGGGTAAGGCAAGGTTGACCCTTGTCACCACTATTATATCTTCTGATGGTTGGGAGATTAGTAGATGCATTTTAGAATCTAATATAGTAGGAGTAGTAAAGGGAATTAGAATAGGTAGAACGATTGAACTCACCAATATATTTTTAGTATATGATGTTCTCATTTTCACAAATGGAACAATAAGAATAATAGATAAGTTAAAAAAATCTTTGAATCTCTTTTGCTAGGCAACATATATGTAAATTAATGTATAAAATTCAAGCATATCCTTCAACAGTGTGGATCAGTATCAGGCCATATTAATAGGCTAGCTCTTACCCTTTAATAGAATTGACCTTCAAGAGGGGTTTAAATATTTGGGGTTATTTTTGAAACCAAATGAACCAAATAACTACTCTAACAAGATTGGAGTTGATTGATAAAAAAAGTAAAAAAAAAATCGATATATGGTGTTACAAATGGCTCTCTTTGGGGGTGAAGATTGACTTTGATTAATTCTATGTTATAGGCAATACTAATATATTGGAAAATTATGGTTCACATACCAAAAGGGGTATTGGATAAAATTAAATAGTTAAGCTATAGGTTTTTATGTATATGGAAAAGAGAAAGGGACAACATTCCCAAGTTAAATGGTAATCCTTAGCCAAGCCAATGAAAAATGGAGGATGAGAACTTAAGAAACCACCTATTTGAAAAGGTTCTAACAACCAAGTATTTTTGGAAGATAATATCAAAGGTAGGATTATGGAATAATATTGTTTAGAAAAATATTTAGGGTCACTCACAGTTTAGGAGTGGATAAGGACCCCAATGAAGCAAGCTCATAATGTTTGAATCTACTAGAAGGCAATGATCCTAGAATTTTAACTTTTAGGAGATTGATCCACATAGAAACTTGGGGATTGATCAAGGATAAGACTAGGCTTAGACCCTTAGATTAGTTGTGGAAGTATGCATAGACTGCAAAATAATGTAATTAAGATCTTAAGAGCTTAGGATATTGAAACTCTTGCCCAAGTAGTTGATCCAAAATCATCTACAAAGTGAAGACATGAAGAAGCAACATATTTAGGGCTTCAAGGCTAAGAGATACACCAATGAGAAGAATATGTTGGGAGGCTTAAAGGTGGACATATTAAGTTTTGAGAGAAATATGATCAATTGGTCTAGATGAAAATGGAGCTACAAGGGATTATAATCTAAATTTAGGGTATAAGACTCTATTGGAAAATAAGAATGATGATTTAGCATGGTGGTGGAAGTCTCTCTAAAAATAGAAATCTTCGTTGATGATAAGAATATTTCTATGGATTTCCATAAAAGAGAAGGTTCTAACATGGGAGGTAATACAAAAAAGGAATTTGAATGGTCATGAAGGTGTCGTTTATGTAAGTCATAAAATGAAACAATTGATCATTTGTTGGTAGCTTGCTTTTTTACTAGATAGGTTTAGAAGGAGGTTGTTGCATAGTTAAAGTTTATTATAGGCTAGCAAGAAGACTCCTTAAGAGATTTTTTTAAATATTAGATTAAAATTAGGTCATAAAAAGGTTTGTTTGTGTCATGGGGAGTATGGATATCAAGGAACACAAGAATATTTGAGGATCAAGAGAAGCCTACCTAGCAAGTCTTCTCCGAAATCATTAGAAGTTTGAGTATCTATAAAGTTCTAGTAGTAGCAAAGGTAATCAATAATTTGGGGCTAGTCAAGGAGTCCATGGAGTTTGTGGGATGGGAGGATTACTATATTTACTAACTCTCATTACTTCAAATTTTATATTGGACTGCGAGTGGGTTCCAATAATTATGTTGACATAACAATACTTAAATTGTTGGTTTAGTTGGTAGAATAAAAATGAATACAAAAAATTCCAAATTTATGGAGACTCACAAGTGGTGATAAATTGGATGGTTGATACTTTCAATATGGAAAACATGGCTCTACAACCCATATTTTTTTAAATAAAAGAAGCTCTCGACTAAAGTGAAGAATTTTCATTCAAGCATATTTATCGAGAATTGAATAGGGAAGTAGATGAACTCTCAAAGGAGGAGCTACTAATTAACCTAGGTATGTGCTTTGTATAGGAATTTAGAGGGGGTATTTACAATAGCTAGTTTTTATTTCTACTTGGGGGATTAATCCACTCTAGTCGAACATATAGATCCAAATTCCATACTTCATATTAAAATAATTGATGCTAACAGTGAAATATTAGTTTCTAGTTTGACATGTTTATTGATTTCTTAACAAGGACAATTAAAACAACTTTCTAAAAACTAGGAAATCAATGTTTTAAAAGATATCAAATTATAATCTAGAAAGGCTCATAATAAAAAAGCTCAATCTATTGAAGATAGCTAGCTATGATGTATAAGTGACTTGAGTTTTAGGTCACTATTGAAGTTTTGAAAAAACATTAGAGAAACTTTTGAAGAATATATATATATATAGCATTACCAATGACTTAAACTTAGGTTTTATAGAGTCCAATGTCTGATGCCATTAGATAATTACAATATCATATTTTAATTGCTAGTTATATATAATGGTTGGTAAGATTTATAAATAGTCAAATTAAAAAAACATTTTTAGTATTTAATATAATTACGTTGAGAGGCGTTCCTACAATGGTAGACGAGGGATGTGAGGCAAAGAGGTCATACATGTCACGCCATAAACAATTTTTTGTTAATATAGACGCTTCGAGATTGATAACTCTCGTGATATAAAATTAAAAAGAATGTAGTAATTTTTAATGTCCATAGGATTTTAATTCATAGAAGAGAAATTTTATAAAATTTTTGATTATTAGTCTGTGTTTATTTTTTATTTTTATTTAAATTCTAAAATATTTTAAATATTAGATTTATTAAATATAATTTTTGCATATAGATCGTGAAAATGTTTAGAGGAAAATTATATAAGTTACAATTAATAAAATAATTACGGAGGAAAATACTTAGTTTATGAACCTTATGCAATCATGTGCATTTCCTCCAATAAGAATTAATAAGTTTTACACAAAATTCTCTTGATAATAGTGAGCTTCTTTCCATGAATATATGATTTCCATATAATTTCATTTTTGACCAAAAGCTTTAAAATTAGGTGGTGGTCAAAAGATTTGTAATCAAACCATGAGGGTCATATCCAAAATGATTGTTTATTATTATTATTATAATATAAATAATTCAATCACATGTTAAGGCCGTTTATGATTTTGGCTCTTTTTTCCATAATAAGTTATAATACTTGTCTTAATGCCAAAAAAAAAAAAAAAATTAAATTAAATTAAATTAAAAAGTTTAAATAAAATGTTTAAAATTTGAATTTAAAAGGATAGCTTTTACATCATAGTTTAATATTTAAAATTTAATTGAATACATAACATTTTTTAAATTACATGAAATGTTAAAAATTATTTATTATTTGTTCACGTAGAGGAGTTGGAGAGTAAGTGGGTAGTTAAAACTCTCCAATTAAAATCGAGAGGCCCCAAGTTCAAATCTCTCTCCCTCACATGTTACTATATACAAGAGATTACAAATAAAAATTATTTATTATTATTTTTTAGTCTAGGGGGATAGCCCAATGGTTTGGGCTTTGGCTCTTCTTTGGAAGGTCCAAGGTTCAAACTGTGGCGTGGACGAGTGTGTGAGATTACAAATAAACACAGAGTACAGAAAATGCAGCTATGTTGATAAAGAAAAATGATATGAAATGATAATAATGATGTTAATAAGATAATCCCAAATAGAAATGCAAGTAAATTATCATGCTTTAATAGCTAATCATGATTTTATTATGTACTTAAGCTACATGGGTGAACTCAAAGATGCAGAATAACAGAAAATAATAATAAAACTAACTAGATGCAGAATAAAATAGCAGAAAGGTATAGGAAAAGCGCAAAATCTGGGCACTGATTGCCCCCAATGTCGGCTGCAGTCGAAATCGTCTAGAGAAGACAAAATCGTCTCGAATTGTGGAGTGATCATCCGAGATTGTACAGGATCGTCTGCGACGATCTGAGCTTGCTCCGGCTGAAAAACAATGAAGTTCCTGCAAACAAACTTGGAAAAATACGAAGGCAAATGGTGATTTAAGATGGTCTAATGCAAATAGAACTCATGTTACAAGAAATTTCAGCTAGGGGAATGTCAAGGGGAGGGCCTAAGATTAAATAGGCATAGGAAGGAGGTTGGAGATCATCCCAATTTGGGAGATTTCCAACGAGGGAAGTATCTAACCATGCAGACACACTTTTGCCCTAGTTAGAGACGTCGTTGAAACAAAAGCTAATTATGAAAAATTAGTTTTGGGACGAAATCGTTTGGACATTCTGCTCTAGATGAATTCGTTCGATCTGAGGCGATATCGTCTGATCGGTGACGATATCGTCCAACGCTCACAAAAAATCCTAAAAATTGCACGAAAAATAAGGAAACGGGTAGCAGGCGGTTTTGGAGTGGTTTTGGGGTTGAAATATAAATTTGAATTATTACTAAAGTAATTTTAATTATTTGCTAAGTGTTTACTGTGCCAATTTTAGGGTGCTACATTTTGCCCCCTCTTTAGCAAATTTTTCAAAAAAAATGCATTAAATATGAGTTCTTCTCGATCTATGAGAAAGCAAAAATTATTCCCATTTTTAGGCGACGATTCTAGGTCGAATCGTACGACAGCTTACTATGGTGCCCCGTCCGTGTTTTTACCCAAATTGAACGTTTGAGGTAAAAACATGGAAAAGCAAAAAAAAAAATTTAAAAATGTTTTTAATTGTTTTTGAATAAAATTAAGAAAAATAGGGAAAAACACTAATTCATTTTTACTGTTCATTTTCTTGGTTTCCAGAGCTCTGCAGACAAGATGGTCGAGACAGCGCACAGATCGACAGAGGTCCGACGCGGGCTACGGGTAAGGGTCCAAACTTAATTTAGAATGCTTTAATTTTGAATTTCATGCTTTTTAGATTAATTTTGAATGATTTTTGAGCATCGCAGCCGTTTTTGGGCCGTCGACATCGTCGGGACGAAATCGTCTCAATTTCGTCGAAATTGTCTTGATATCATCGATTTCGTCCAAGGGAAAAATTGGCGATATGGGGACGATTTCGTACAATAAGGGACGATTCCCTCCTACGAAATCAGAGACGAGCTTGCTCAGATTTTGGACGATATCGTCCAATAGTGGACGATATCATCATTTGTATGAGATTGAACTTGTTTTACTTGCATTTTTAATCACTATTTTATTAATGATTTTTATTTTTTTGTTGTTTATGTTGCAGAGAGGATTACTAAAGAGCCGGGAATAGAAATACGATGGGCTGAGGGATGACTTGGTTGCTCTATCTCAGGCAGAGCGAGATCAATTGGCTTAAGTTGACTTGCAGCATGTGGCAGATATGCCACATGTTTCTACAGATATGGGGCTATTGACAACGCTAGCAGAGAGGTGGTATTCGGGTTCTTCTTGTTTTTGGTTATCGACAGGGAATATGACTCTCACATTGGAGGATGTATGGAGGATTTTGAGGATCCCCATACAAGGACGACTAATAACTCCCACGACCAATCAGGGCCATGCGATGATGCGACTGTGTGGAGATCTGAGCTTCACCCTGAAGAAGGGCAAAGTGAACATCGAGTCACTATGCCAGATGCCTGGGGCATCTATACTGACACAGGTTTTGGCTGGGGTTGTAGGTGGTCTGCTGCTATGCCATCAGAGTGGATGTAGACTACCATGGCTACTGACAGATGTGGTCTGCGACATGAGAGACCACGGGTACAGGTTTGCTTAGGGGAGCTTTGTACTATGTCGATTGTATTGGATCCTGCACAGGGTTGTATACAAGGGAGGTCAATGTCTGGTCTTGACATCGCTACTGCAAGTTTGGTGCTGGGAGCACATCACGGTGCAGAGGTCGGTAGGGCTCCCATGATTGATTGGGAACACGATTAGATGCAGCAAGAGATAAACACAAATTAATTAAAAATTAATTAATGCAGCGGACAATAATAAACTTATTATTAATCTTGCACCCATCAACCCTAAAACAATACAAATTCTAGTGTATATATAAGTCGACGAAGAGAGTTGGAGGGATAAGGGGAAAGGGAGTTGGAGGGATAAGGGGGAAGAAGAAATAACAGAGGGATAAGGAGGAAATGGAGGGATAAGGAGGGAATATAGGAGGAGGATAGGAGGGGAGTTAGGAAGAATAGAATCGAAGGAATTTGTCGACAACTCTTGCCGACAAAACAGAAGTGTGTTCACACTTAGGCTTAGAAAAAGATTTTTCTAAGCCACTTACAACTTAACCCTATTCACACTTGCAACATTCTCCCCCTTAAAGTTGAGAGGACTGACTACACAGTCTCTCAGCTTTACAAATTGAGCTTTAGTCATCGCCTTGGTGAAGATGTCTGAAACATTCTCCAAAGTGTGACAGTATTGAAGCTCAACAATTTCATGTTCCACCATATCTCTGATGAAGTGGTACTTCATATCAAAATGCTTCGTTCTACTATGGTGGACGGGATTATATGCCAACTGAATGGCACTGATGTTGTCGCAGAGATTCCGGTCGGACCACTTTGTCTGTTCTCCAATCTCTTCCAGTACTTTCCTTATCCACAAGGCTTGAGTACTTGCATAAGTAACCGCTATATATTCAGCTTCTGTTGAAGATAGCGCTACTACTGTCTGCTTTTTGGAACTCCAAGTTATTAGTCCTGATCCAAGACTAAAACAATTTCTTGATGTTGACTTCCTGTCATCAATATTGCTACCCCAATCACTATCACTGAAGCCTACAAGCTTGATAGTGTTACATTTATGGTACTGGATTCCAAAATACAATGTACCTTTCACATATCTCAAAATTCTTTTTGTTTCCTGCAAATGCAACTCAGATGGGTTAGACATAAATCTAGAAACAAGAGATACAACATACTGAATATTTGGTCTGGTGTTGGCGAGAAACATCAAACTCCCAACCATGCTTCTATAAGTGGTCACATCAACTTTTGGTGCTCCATCATCTTTTCTTAATTGGATCCCATGTCCAACTGGAGTTGCAACTGGTTTGCAATGCTCCATAGCAAACTTCTTGATCATGTCCTGAGCATACTTATGTTGACAGATGAAGATCCCTGTATTTGACTGATGAACCTCCATTCCAAGGTACTAGTGCATTAAGCCAAGATCCTTCATCTCAAACTACGTCATCATGGAGTGTTTGAACTCCATATTCATTTTTTCATTACTACCCATAAAAATGAGATCATCCACATACAAGAAAACTATGAGGATGTCATTACCTTGCTTTAGGTAGTAGAGTGTGGGTTCATTTTTGCTCCTGGTGAACCCATAATCTTTGAAGTACCCATCAATGCGTGAGTACCAAGCTCTTGGTGCCTGTTTAAGACCATATAGTGCTTTCTTCAATCTGTAAACAAGGTTTTCCTTACCTTGCACTTAAAATCCCTGTGGTTGCTCAACGTACACTTCTTCTGTCAAGTAACCATTGAGAAATGCACTCTTGACATCCATGTGTTGGACTTTCCATCCTTTGTTTGCAGCTAAGGCAAGAACTGTTCTGATAGTCTCCTGTCTGGCTACAGGAGCAAAAGTCTCTTCATAATCAATTCCATATTTCTGAGTAAAACCCTTTGCTACTAATCTTGCCTTGTGCTTCTCAATGCTTCCATCAGCATTAAACTTGGTCTTAAAGATCCATTTACAACCAACACATTTCTTTCCTTTAGGAAGCTTCACGAGCTCCCAAGTGTCGTTGTTTTTTATAGAGGTTATCTCCTCTTTCATGGCATCTTGCCAAATATTTTGAGTACAAGCCTTCTCATAACTAGAAGGTTCAAGCTGTGCACTAGTTAACAAAGCATAGTTAACTTGATCTCCCCTAGGTTCCTGCTGGGATTCATCATCACCATACAAGTGCATACTTTCTAATCTGTGTAAAACAGATTCCATTTCACTAGCTTGACTCCTAGTGTATCTTCTTGAAAAAATTTTATCCAACATCTGAGATGATGGATGATACTGTAGAGTTCTCTTACCTTTGGATGGAACATCAATGTCCATTGGTGAGGAACTTACTGATCGTTGTGGAGAAGGACTTGGTGAAGAAGTTGAATCAGAATATGGACTTGGAGGATGTGTGGGAGGAGACTACTTTCCTTTCTATGGGATTTGTGGTTGCACCTGCTAAGCAACTACATTAGTGGCTTCAACATCACTGAATATTTGGGCCTTACCCCACTCTCCCCCTTCATAAAAAATCACATCCCTTGAAACCACTATCTTTCGAGTCGTAGGATTGTAGAGTCTATAACCCTTTGTGTTTTCACAATATCCTACAAAAATGCATGCCCGACTCTTTGGATCAAGCTTATTTCTCAGCTCATCAGGAATGTGAGCATATGCCAATGAACCAAATACTCTGAAATACTTCACATTTGGTTTCTTACCATACCAGGCTTGGTAAGGTGTCTTCCCTTTCAAACTTGAAGTAGGACTTCTATTCAAGATGTGAACACTCGTCCTTGTTGCATCTCCCCAATATGCATTACTCAAATTCTTTGTCTAAAGCATTGATCTTGCCATCTCCACAATGGTGCGATTATTTCTTTCTGCAAAACCATTTTGTTGTGGAGTGTAGGCAGTTGTGAACTGCCTCTTGATGCCATGATGTTTACAAAAATTCCAAAACTGATTAGAGGAGTATTCTCCTCCTTTATCTGATCTAAGACATTTTATTGAATACCCACTCTCACTTTCAACTTTTGCTTTAAAATCAACAAAGCATGCAAATGCTTCATCCTTATGCTTCAAAAAGTATATCCAACACATTCTTGTGCAATCATCAATAAAAAGTAGGAAGTAAGAGTGGTTACCAAGACTCTTGGTCTGCATTGGACCATAGATATCTGAATGTACTAACTGGAGTGGATAGCTGGCCCGCCATGCTTGCCCATGAGGAAATTTTGATCTGGCATGCTTGCCCAAGGCACACCCTTCACAGACTTCCTTACTATCTTGAATTTTGGGAATTCCAGTTACCATTGCTTGTGAAGTTAGCATTTTCAAACTTGCTGAATTCAAATGACCATATCTCAAGTGCCATAGGACACTTGAATTGGTAATTGCTACATTTGCTAACTTATTTCCTCTTGGCTGGCCAAACTTCAAAGGGAATAATCTATTCTTTGACAATGGCACTTGTGTAATGGTTCTATTACTATTGTTCTTGTCAAAAATGGTGCATTTACCCTCATCAAAAATCAACTTATAATTCTTTTCAAGAATTTGACCAACACTTAAAAGATTGTGTTGAAGATGAGGTGTGTAATAGATATCACTTACTTGCATGACGCCTTCTTTCGTTGGAACCTCCATGGCTCCAATGCCTTCAACTGCCAATGACTTGTCATCTCCCAACCGGATGCTAGATTTGTATGAGGAGTCTAAAGTTGCAAAGAGTTCTTCTTTGCCACTCATGTGATTTGAACACCCAGTGTCCAAAATCCATGTATCATTCATATTTTTCTCTGTCTGGCCATAAGAAAGAAAGAGATTTGTGGACTCTTCCTCTTCTCCAAAATTTCCAAACTGACTGCTCTGGTTGCTGCTGCTTCCTTACGAAGTCTTTGACCAACAATCTCGAGCATAATGGTCAGGTTTGCCACAATTGTAGCAAACTTGTTTTGATTTATCTCCTCCTTTTCCTTTGCCAGATTATTTCCCTCTATATTGCTGCTATCCTCCTCTATTCTGATTTCCGCCTCTGTTGGATGATCCTCCTCTATTAGGAGTTCCTCCTCTTTGATTATTCCTACCTCTGCCTCTTTGTTGTCCTCTACCACGGCCTCTACCTCTTCCTTCATGTGTGGCAAAAGCTTTTTCATATCCTCGATAACTGGTGGTAGGAGTTTCCTGTAACCTATCTTCATGTGAGAGAAGTGAACCAGTTAGTGCATCAAAAGACAACAAGGTTAAGTCTTTGGATTCTTCAATAATTATTGCAACAGAATTCCATTTAGGAAGAAGTGTTCTCAACACTTTCTTCACCATAACCTCTGGCTTAATATCTTCCCCTAGTGTGACCATTTTATCAACTACGGCTTTCACTCGCACGCAGTAATCTCCCACTTTTTCATTTTCTTGCATCCTGAGATTTTCAAAATCTCGTTTCAATGTTTGCAGCTTTACCTGTTTTACTTGGTCACTACCTCTATAGCTTTCTTTTAGGGCATTCCAGGCATCTTGTGCAATTACATAAGAGGCAACCCTAGGGAAGATACTTTTTGTAGACACCAAAATCCAGCCACTTGCAAGTCATCTATACCTTCCTGTCAGCCACATGTCAATCATTCATCCTTCCCGCCATTATTTGGCCCAAATCCACACTTTCTCGCCATTATTTGGCCCAATTTCACCTTTCCCGCCATTTTTCATCCCCAAATTTATTTAAATTAATATTTATATATATATTTTAATATTTTAATATATTTTAATATATATATATAAATATAGTTTAAGTGATTTAATCTAAGTCGTCCATCTTTCATTTAATCTCATCCGTCCATCCTTCTTAATCCGTTTCACAACCTAGATTTATTCTCTACCCTTGGATCCACTTTAATCTTAGCCACATGTTCAAAGTGTCGTTAAAACCCTAAAGTGTGCCCTAAGAGTAGATTATAAATAGAGCCACCTTGATGGCTCAAACCCTACTTCTATCTTGGATATCTTTGATATCTTTGCTATCTTTTGGACCTATCTCTTCTATTTCATCCATCTCTTTAGCCATCCATCGCCGCCCCTTTTTGCCGCATCCATCGCCGCATCCGTCGCCAACTTCGTCGCCATCTCTTCTGCAGTACTCTGTAGAATTCCCCATTCTTGTCACAAGTGCCCACGGGTGTTTACCCGCAGCCACAGACTCAGACCGGCGTCTGAAACCTTGATCCAGAAGCACGCGGGCATTCAGCGAGTGCACCAGGGTGCCTTCTGCAGCCGATTTGACAGCCACATTACTTCCAAATGTCGCCTGGTCTAGCCGCGTTAACAGAGAATAGGTATAAATCAGTTTAAAGCAAGTAACTTATTTTCTTTTATTAATCTGTTGTTGAACTCCTGAATTCTATTTTTCTAGGGTTTTAAATTGTTTCTGAGGGCTCACACAGTGGAGCCCTCTTATTAATTTCTAACTCCTTGATAGTGTTAATGTGTGCAGGATTTTAATGGCAGATCTGGTGTGTTGATAGCAGCTGTTTAAGCTGGAGTGGTCCGAGCCAAAGGATACAACAAAACCCACTCACTTTGTTGGGATTAAGGATACGTCTTCGAAAATTCCACCACTTTATGCCAGCTAGGGTTTCGGAGAACCCTAGCACAAACTGTAATTTGTGTATCACAAAAAGGGTTACAGGCCCTGTTGTACTCAAAAGGAGTTTTTAAACTCCACTGATTAATAAAAATTGTTTGTTTTGTGCAACTTTCCTGTATTCCATTATTGTGGTTTTATTTCTGTTTGGCGTTGTATTTTTAATCTAAAAATTATGATCACAGTGGGACCCCCTAGGGTTTCATGTTTTTAATACTTGCTTTATTAATCTATTCTTGTTTTCTGTTTTATTTTGCAGGTTCCAGAAATCGCGAAATTCACTGTTATAGCGAACTAGGGTTTCTGAGTTTGCAGAAAACGTAGCGGACGCAGAGTGGTGTCTGGAAGTCCAATACGAAACTCAGAGGTGCGTTTTAGCCTGTGCAAACTCCCGTGGGCGTTTGAAGTCAGTTTTACAGAAAAGCGTAGGCTTTCGAGTAAGTTCATTTTTCTTTTGCTGTACTTTTTACGTTTTTGGTTTTTCTGTCGTATTCTGTTTCTTTTTCAGATCATTGCTTTAAAATGAATAAAAACTAAGTAATCTGGAAAAGAACAGTTATTTTTAATTACATTTTTTTTTTGCATTGCATTATTGATTGTTGCTTGCATTAAAAAAAAAAAATTGCATACCTAGCTACATATTAGAATAGCTACGAATTATTTGTTTTAATTATCTAAGTAGGACTATTGATTGGATGTCAATAGTACTCCTGCCATTGGGTGATTCCAGGCAGAGAAGTGGATGAACCTTCCGGTTGCTCTTTTGATATCTGATATCATTGGTAGGCAGGGGGTTTTAAACGGTGTACTTCACTTCTTCAGAGGAAATGGCATGTTTTCAGTAGCCTCTTGCTTAGATCATTAGAAATTTTGATTTATAGCTTTGTATGTATACATTAGATAACTAAAAACACTTAAAATAAAATTCACTGCATCTCATATTGCATTTAAAACAGTAATATCTGGATTTCATCACCAGGTATTGCTTGAAGTTTAGTGACGATGGAATTCATCTCCATCCATTAAACTTCTGCCTTAGACACCATAGGTCACCCCCGAGCAAACTTGCTGGATTTCATCACCGGTAAGAATCTCGTTGTCCTTTCCTAGCCATAGTTTTTACCTTTTTTTGTGAATAATTCAAGATTAGATCACATACAAAACTCATAAACCGGACACTTAAAATTTACTACAGATTAAGATCATAAAATAATTAATTAACCACAGGTAAGACACATTGGTTGAAACTTAAGTTGTGACTGTTTTCTGATAATTTCTTTAGTGTAAATTTATCATTCCAGTTTTGCATTCTTCTTTTCTGAATTTGTTTAGATTTATTGCTTCATGGTCTTAACAAGGAATCAATCTAAAATGTTAAATCTAAATAATCAAATGAATAATTCACAGAATATCCCCATCACCAACATAGCCACTTATCCTAGTGAATTTCAGGCAGGTTCGCCTGCAGGTCTTTCACGTCCTTCTACCGTCTACCACATGGCCATGCCCATAGAGGAAGACAATTCCTCTCATATTATCCACATTGATATGGCCCAAGTGCAAACTCACTTAAGAGATGGCACTGGCTATGTCCTTGAGCCAATCCAAGATTCCCCTATGCAAGATTCTATTTTTTAGCAAGATATTGCATCAACCCTACCCGCTGGTTTCACTCAGGTCTACACTAGCCCCATATTTGAGGCTAATGTTGTATCTGCTCAGTCGGCTTCATCTCCAACATCTTCCCAGATGCTCAATTGTCCTCCTTTGGAGACAAATGTAGTGTCTTCCCGACCACTTTCTCCTCCATTTACCCGGGTGTACACCAATCCTCTCTATGAGGCTGGTGGAACCTCATCTAGCCATGACCAATTTCAACCCTCTTCTTCCCAAACCATTTATGGTTTCACCCTACCTGGGGCACAGTCTACTGTTTCTTCCTAGGTACCGCCTACTTCAGCCACCTTCATTGCCCCTGCTATGCAGTCTCCTGTGACTACCATGGCAGCCTGCCCTCCACCTTCATCCAATCATCCCACCTCCATTGGGTTAGAGATTAATAAGGTTAGGGAGTACCTCGACAAGTTGCTTCAGCAACAACAACAACAAAATGCTCAACCACCTGTCGTAGTAAATCCTACACCCCAACCAATTTCTACCCAGCCAACTTTTCTTAGCTCAGGCCCCACCTGGGTACCCCAATCTTCGGTGGCGTCCATTCCTACACCACATTTCTCCCAACCCAGTCCAGTTCATCATCCAAACCAATCACCTTCTTTTCGGTATCATCCATACCAACAACCTGTCCATTCCACACCGCCTAATCCAGGCAATTTCATCCCATCTCATCATTTTTCCACTCCTCCATTGCATCATCATAATCATCAAACGAGTCAAAATTTTCATGAAGATTCTCGACTCCATGCTATACAACAACAGATTGAAAACCTTATGCTCAACATGCATGGCTCATTTAGTCAGAAACCTACGCTAAGGTCATTGATCAATCAACCAATTCATCCTTCGGTACCTTCATCGCCATATCCGACTGATTTCACATTACCGAAGTTTGACAAATTTTGAGGAACTGAGGATCCTCATGAACATGTGAGCTCATTCATGCATGCCTGCTTTAGAATCCAAAATAATGACGCTCTTATGCTTAGAAATTTTCCTCAGACATTAGGGGGAGATGTTGTACAATGGTATAATCATTTAGCTCACCATAGCATTTATGCTTACGAGCAATTGATTAATCTGTTTTTAGAACGATTCTCCCTAAATGTTCAAAAGAGAGTCTCATTAGCTGACTTATACAAGCTCAAGCAACATGACGATGAGACTGTTTATGACTTTGGAAACCGTTGGAGGGCTATCATTAATAAACTACCATTCTCCCTACCAATGGAGGAGCTAACCAAAATGTTCACCCAGAGTTGTCTGAAACCTATCTCTTGGTTACTCCAATTACAACAATACAAGACTTTTGAAGAGGCTTTGGCCCAAGCAAGTATCATAGAAGACATTAAAGTCCAAGAGGGTGTTTTAAAACCCCGTAGAAAAGAATGGCAACAAAAGGGCCAACAACGAAATAATAATTATGGCCAAAATAAGCAAACACAGGCTAGTACAGCCTCAAATGTTAACCAAGTTAATCAAGTGGTGGCGAGCCAGCCCATAATGGCTCAACAACAACAAGTAATGCAAAGTCAACCGCAACCAATTGCTTATCATGCGGTACCTGCCCCTACTCAACCAGCTCCCAATACTGGGCCAACCATGGAAACTCGACCTTGGCAAAAAAATCGTCCCAAGCGACAGTTCACACCTTTAGATGAACCATATGCGGTCATATTCAACAAGTTATATAGCACAAATTAGTTAACTTTCCCTGAGTTCAAACCTTTAGACCCATCTAGAAGGGGAAAGTATTACAAGGAGTACCTATTTTGTCCTTATCATAGGCAAAATGGGCACGATATCAATAATTGTACAACTTTCAAACATGTGATCCAAGATCTTATTGAGATTGGAGCCATTAAATTGGATAGTCCCTTAGCCCAACAAAATCAAAATCTTGGTATATTTCAAACACCCCTTCCACATCGGGAGGAAGCTTCAACAACTTCAGGGGGAGTAACTCAGGTAACTCCTCCTAATCAAGTCAACCATGTACAACCATACCAAGGTTTTGTGGGTACTATTAACGTAGTAACCCGGGGTCAAAGGGCGAACCAACCAAATCAGGTTGAACCACGACCACCCTGTACAAACCCCCAGTCCACCTCAGGTAAAAGTGACCCAACGACGTGCTAGTACTTCTCAACAACCGCTAAATCATTCTACTCAATGCCAACGACCCATCATGTCATTAAGTAGCTGGTTAACTACCAGTTTAAAAATGGCTTCTGCCAAGTTATCGATCTATGACCTCATTCAACAATCTCCTCCGCATAGAGAGGCATTAATGGAAATATTAAAGTCAATCGAGCTTCAAACTCAAGATACTAATGCCTTCAACAACTTTGTGGGGAGTATTCAAACATGCATGGAGCCCTCCATCACTTTCTATGATTTTGAAATCAAACCTATGTCAACAGAAAGTATAGATCCTCCACTACATATCATGGACAAGATCGATAACAAGCCATTCAAGAGAGTCTTAATTGACACCGGCTCCTCAATCAATATCATTACAACATCGACGTTGAGTCATCTAAAGCCGTCGCCATCCCTTATCACAAAGTCGACTTTTACTCTTAAAGCATTCAATGATGCTTTATCTTCCACGGTTGGCACGGTTATCTTGCCCATTGAGGTAGGGTCCTAAACTTTGCATACCTTGTTTCACATCTTGGAAGGGTCCATGGCATATAATGTATTGCTTGGATGGCCTTGGCTTAGGGAGATGAGATGTGTCCCTTCTATACTGCATCAATGTCTGAAGTATGTATATGAGGGACAGGTTCATTGTGTACTTGCTAACACTGAACCCTTCAAACATTGCAACTATTTCTTAAATCCTTATGAGATTGTGTTGCCATCCACTCATATTTTCTTGACCCCATCTACTTCTTCTATACCATCTTCTTCTAAAGCTCCCATTCCTGAGGAGTTACCCATCATATCGCAACCATCTTCATCTTTCGCTATTCCATCTCATTCACAACTTTCTTCATCTCCTAATCTTCCTTCTTCTTCATCAGTGACCACATGCACATGTGGCCATGACCAATCATCTCTTTTCACGTCATTACACCTTCTTCAACATCACCTATTATTCCTCCATCTTCCCAACCATCACCAGCTAATGTTTCACAAGTCAGTGAAGCATCAACCCAACCAAATCCTTCCAATTCTTCTATCCCACATTCTTCTATTCCATCATCTAGTCCATCTCCCTCCCAAGTCAAGGTCCATCTCATTGATGCAGGTATTGGTGAGTATGCCATCCAAGATGTCCACATCACACCGTTCAATGTGCAAACAAGTTAAAGATTTTGGTTGTCCACATGACCAACATTTATCCATTGGATCGATTTATAACATGGGTTCTATGCCAAATTCCATTAATTTTGTATATGGGGGAATAGAGTCATCTTCTAGTCCTACCACCATACTAGAACCTAAGCATCCAATCCTCGCCAATATCGAAAGGATGGAGGGTTTTCCCTCTCGCTATTTCCATAGACATAATTGGCAGCAATTTGGCCTAGGTCGATACGAGCAAGAGGTAACTGAACGCATCGATATGCCATACCAGAGACCCACTGAGCGTTTTGGTCTGGGCTACCAACCACTTCCATCCCTTTCTTCTTTTGAGCAAGCTTTTCAAAGCATTAATCTTAATTCAGAAGAAGAAATCCTCCACCCCGATGAATCCAAAGATGAAGTCTATGAAGAATTTGACGTCATGTCAAATGGTGATGAATCTGAAGAAGAGTCGGCGCCCATTGTTCCTCTCACTAAACAAGACGAGTTTTATCTCCAAATTTTCCCTCTCCAAGAGGCCATATTTTGCTTGCTTCTTCCACAAGAACGAGTTGAACCACCCCCTCCGCCACATCCATAATCCATAATCCAAACTTGTATTATATGTATATACTAAAATAGTGGTTTTCATTAATACAAAAAAAAAAAAAAAATCAGAAAATTCCAAAAAAAAAAAAAAAATCAAAATATATAAAAATACTTTATTGCTTTATGTATGTGTGTAATAGTGGTTTTCACCACTACAAAAAAAAAAAACAAAAAAAAAAAACTCAAACTACAAAAAAAAAAATAAAAAAAATTGAAAAACTATGTTGTTTTGCACTTCAGGTCTTCCGAGGTCTTCACCGGTTTTCCCTTCCATTCCGCCATTCTTTCTTCCATAAGTTGACAATGAATTTTGAAGACTTATTCACCTCACTCCATAATCCATATGATCCGGATAAGCCAATCCCGATCAACCCAAGCCTGATTAACATGGATCGAATTTCTCCCCTCCATCTATTTCAGAGTTCATCCTTTCCGAGGAATTGTTAAGGGCTTCCGCCAACTACATTCCTCCTTCACCTCCACATTCACCTTCATCTTCTAAGCCAAAGGTCTTTCGAGCGGACATAGATGAGAGCAAGGCACGAGGAGCTTGATGACATTTTAGATGACATAAATCCGATCCCTACTCCCCATCGGCTTGAGGAAGGTTCCCACATGTCTATTGAAGAAACTATCGATGTAGACCTTAGTACGGACCAAGATGGCACCCAAATTGTGAAAGCGGCTAAAAGTCTATCATCAGAGGAACAAGAGCAAATGATTGCTCTACTCAAGCGGAAGAAGGATATATTTGCATGGTCTTACAAAGACATGCCAGGCCTAGACCCTAATTTGGTTGTCCATAACCTCACCTTACAAAAAGATGCTAAACCTGTCAAACAGAAACTTAGGAAAATGCATCCTACTGTGGTCCTCCTAGTTAAATCGGAGATTCAGAAACTTCTGGATGTTAAATTTGTCATCTCGATTTATTATCCTGAGTGGATTTCTAACATGGTACCCGTTCGCAAGCCTAACGGGGGGATACGTGTTTGCACTGATTTTTGAGATCTAAATAAAGCATGTTCTAAGGATGACTTTCCTCTTCCAAACATTGATACTCTTGTCGACACCTGCACTGGTCATGAAATGCTTTCGTTCATGGATGGATTTTTAGGATACAATCAGATTCGAATAAACCCTGAAGATCAACACAAAACAACATTTACCACACCTTGTGGAACTTTTTGTTACAGGGTGATGCCCTTTGGCCTTAAGAACGCGGGTGCAACCTATCAACGAGCCATGACTTATATTTTCCACGATTATATGCATAATATTATCGAAGATTATGTGGATGATTTATTGGAAAAATCTAAAACTCGACAAGAGCATTTTGATGTATTGGAAAAAGTTTTTGATAGACTTCTAGAGCATAAAGTAAGGTTGAACCCTAAGAAATGTGTCTTTGGTGTTACCTCAGGCAAACTCCTAGGTTTTATTATCTCTAAACGAGGTATTGAGGTGGACCCAAACAAGGTCAAAGCCATTATGGAAATGTGTCCCCCAACTAATTTGAAGGAGTTACGTAGTTTGCAAGGAAAGATTAATTCAATCCGTCGCTTTATTGCACAACTTTCTGATAAATGTAGGCCATTTTGTCACCTACTACAAAAGGGGGTACAATTTTCATGGACAGATGAATGTCAGAAAGCCTTTGATGACATAAAGCAGTACTTAGCGTCTCCGCCAGTCTTAGCTCCGCCTCGTCTAGGGGTCCCTTTCAATATTTATATCTCAGCAACAGACTTTGCCTTAGGGACAATGCTTGCACAAAAGAATGAACAAAATCATGAGCAAGTTGTCTATTATATTAGTCGAACATTGGTAAGCTATGAAACCCGATATGCTTATGTGGAAAAGTTGTGCTTAGCAGTGGTTTTTGCCACTAAGAAACTCCGTCATTATATGCTTAGCCAAACAACATATGTCATAGCTAGAGAAAACCCTCTGCATTATATGATGTCTCACACTTATAATAACACTCGTACCGCTAAATGGATAATGTTGCTTACCGAATTCGATCTTGAATTCATTAGCCAAAAATACGTTAAAGGTCAAGTTATAGCCAATCAACTTGCGAAAGCTCCACTACCTAGTGATCATCCTTTGATTATTGAGCTCCCAGATGATTCGGTATTTGCTATCACTTGAACAAGAAGAGGACATCATTCCGGAGGAAGATGTTGACATCACGCTATTCTTTGATGGCTCTAAGTGCGCGAAAGGTCAAGGTGCTTGGAGTTGTGTTTCATACACCTCAAGGGATTCCCATCCCTTTATCATTCAAACTAGACTTCCAATGCACCAATAATACAACAGAGTATGAAGCCTTAATTTTAGGTCTTCAATCAGCCATAGCTATGAGCATTAAGCGTATTCAAATATTTGGGGATTCTCAACTCGTGGTTAAACAAATTACAGGAGAATACCAAGCCAAAGAACCTACCACTAAGCTTTATCATGATGTAGCAATGAAGTTGCTTTCTAAGTTTGGAACACTCCCATCTGATTTGTCTCGAATTGCCCGTCGCTGTTTTAAGCAAAATGCAGCTCGTTTTGTTCTTTTGGTGGATGTGTTGTATAAACGTGGATATGATGGACTACTCCTTCGCTGTCTAGAAGCAGGTGAAACACATAGAGCTATTGCTGAAGCCCATGATGGTACTTGTGGTGGTCATTTTAGTGGAATGGCCATTGCGAAGCGTATTTTACGTATGGGGTATTATTGGCCCACTATGGAACAAGATTGTTGCAAATATGTTAAACAATGTAAAAAGTGTCAAGAACACGCTAATTTAACCCATATACCATCACAAGCTTTACAGCCCATCCAAAGCCTTTGGCCCTTCTCACAATGGGGTCTCGACTTAATTGGCAAGATTTCACCTGCCTCTTCAGGACAACATACTTTCATCATTACAGCTATTGAATACTTCACAAAGTGGGTTGAAGCTATTCCTCTAACCAGTACGACAGGTCCTAGAATTGTGGAGTTTATACTTCACCATATCATTTGTCGTTTTGGTATTCCCTCTAAAATTATTTCGATAACGACAAGTCTTTTAAGAATAAGGATGTTCGAGCTCTTTGCGAAAAGTATAATATCCAACATAGTTTCTCAACTCCTTACTACCCACAAGCCAATGGACAAGCTGAAGCTTCCAATAAGACCATAATTGCTATTCTTAAGAAACTTGTTAAAGAAAATCATAAATATTGGCATACACAAATCCCCTTGGCATTATGGGCTTACAGAACAAGCATCAGAACTCCCATTGGGGCAACGCCATTTTCTTTGGTCTATGGAGCTGAAGCAATCATGCCTCTTGAGCTCGATATCCCTTCCTTGCGAATTTCTTTGCAGGAATTTATCGATGATGATACTGCTAGACAAGCACGTCTTGATCAACTCACACTCATAGATGAAAAACGAATCAATGCTTTAGAGCATTTGCGAGTTTATCAAGACCGATTGAAACGTGCTTACAATGCCAAAGTTCATCTAAGAGAATTTCAAGTAGGGGATCTTGTCCTTAAAGAGAATCAACAAAACACCAATGCATTGCCGCATCTTCGAGATAAATTCGTGGCTAATTGGTTAGGTCCATATATGGTCACCGAAAGAGTGGGCAATGGAACTTATAGACTTGCCAGTTTAGAGGGAGAGGAAGAACCCGAACCACTTAATATTATACACTTGAGGGCATTCTACGCATAGTTTGAATTTTATATGTACATATATACATGGCTTGTACAACAAAAATAAATAAATAAATAAATAAAAAGAATTTGCATTTCATTGTTAGTTGCATACATCTCATTGAAAACCATAACATTTCATTTTCAGCCATAGTTGCATATCATGTTAGAGACCATTCTATCTTTTGAATATAAAATTTGGTCAAGCAAAAGTCATATTGCCTTAATCAGGGGCACCTTCATAAAATCCATCAAACCGAATTGTCATTCGTACACCCATTTTCCATTTGCACATATTTACATTGCCAAAATGTTTTGAGTCACTCAGCCATTCCTAGTGTTTTAAGCAAACTTTGAAATGCATGTCAAAGTTCTCTAGGGCCATATCACAAATTACACTAAATAAAATCTTGAGTATTGGGAAATGATTTCAAAAGCGGTCTTGAACCTATCACATTTTCACATCTTAAAAACATCTTGTGTCAAAGAGAGATAACACCATCCTTGGGTTGTGCCTTGAAGTGAAAAGGGTAATCCTCGTTTGTCCTATCATGCAAACATAGTCCATAAAACAATGGTTCTTACCACTATCACAAGCAATCACAAAATATAAATATAAACAGAGTAGTAAGGATAGGGTAAAATTCTCATCATACTTCGGTTGAGAATCCGATTCCCCAAAGCTCTAAGGAAATGAACATTTTTCACACACCACTTGAAAGCACGAGATTCCGGTCAAAAGAAACACCAAGTGCAATTGCATTCAAAATTAATCACGCTTAAGTCCTAGGAATGTACATTGCATGAAACGAAAAGAGACATGTTGTAAGAGACGCAATCAGATAAAGAAAAACAGCCCTTTCATTAATTTCTTTCGATCTCTGTTACAATAATGCCTCCTCCCTTTTCAGGGGCTAGGAGCGCAAATAAGGTTTGATTACAATCGTTGAATGGTTCCTCCTTCCGCGTGCCCACGATTGCACTTTGGGCGGGCTAAGATGATGCCGCCGCTGATGTTGATGGGTTCTTCGCCTCTGCTTGCTTCTCCTGCAAACAAAGAAATGATCAAGACGTTAGTAGCACTTGTTGCAAATGAAAATCATTCTCTCTCTAAAACTAACAAAATATGCATACGAATATTTGCACGAAACCATGAAAACGGTGAATCCAAATTGCTTCAAAATCTGACGGAAGGTAAGAACAGTCACCGGAAGGCCACTGCCATCGAGGCGGTGGCCAATTCACCTTAAGCTGGAATTCGTCCCAGGGCGGGACGAATTCGAGCGTAGTTCGTCCCTGGGTGGGACGAATTCTTCGAATAGGAGAAATCGACCTGCTGCTGCTCCAATGTCGGATCTCGGGACCTGCAAAACTCCTGCCAAACAGGGGGTTAGGTAATTGGGGCCATTTTGGGACGACCCAGATGGTCGGATTTTCCCAATTTGGCCTCCTCCCTCGGGAATTTAACCTTGACACCTGCAAGTTAGCGAAACGATAAAGCAATACAAAACACCCTAAACTACGACCAAAAGCTACAAAATTGCAATTATAGACTAACCAGACCTAGTAACACAGAATGCAATCTAAAAATTAATCTAAAGTGCTCAAAAACTGAAATTAGAATTTGGGGGTGCGGGGGTGCCCAAGTGGGCCTCCCACCGTTGGCCCTCGATTTTGGAGCCAATCCACCAAGGATGGGCCCAAAACCTTTTAGGATTGGGGGTCGGCGAATTGGTGGGTTCGGATGTCCATGCGTCGGATTTGAGTAAGGTTCGAGCTTCCAAAGGCCACCCAACAACCTCCCTTGCAAAAGAGATTGATGGATGTAGGAAGGTGAACAAAGGGGGATGCAAATGAGTCTTCGATTCGGCGGCACTTCGTTGCTTGAACACTCCTTCCACCTGCATATTTTGGGTGAGAAAATTCCCACCTTTTATAGACCCAAGGGGTCTCTTTTGGGAGGAAGCACAAAAGCCAAGTGTTGACCATGGGCGCCATGTGGCGGTCTTGTCTTCCCATGAGGGAGGGGAGTCCTTCACTGACTTGAACTTTGATAAATGCTTCTTGTAACGAGTCCTCTAACGGCCCCTCTGTCCACTTACACATGCGTGCAAGGTAGGAGCCCTTAGCCGGCTGTTACGGGCTGCCACTTGGCACCATTTGCCCTTTTGCCCGTTAAGCTTAGAATTCGTCCCACCCGGGGACGGATTCGGAAGTCGATCTGGGGTGGGACGGATTCTATTTTGAATTCGTCTCTGGGTGAGGCGAATGCTGGGCAAAGTGCCCAAGTGTGCCAAATTGCTCCTTGACCTTACAAAATTGCTATGAAAGTGGTTAAGACCCATTGTTTGACCTCCGAGGGCTGCCACAGGGGGCTGTGTTTGTCAAAGCGATCGGTGTTTGCGGTCACATAATCGGATTGGTGCTGTTTTGGTGTCTACGAGATGCCCCTTTTTGGGAAGCGTTGCGGGTGACGCGATCTTGAGCAAAAATAGATAACCAAAGCACTAATGATTAGGGTTTCTTGGTAACCTAACCAACTTTTGATGCCCCAAGTATGGAAAGGGCATGCATTCTTGAATCCTTGCTTCGACGAGCTAAGGAATTTGATTTCAAGTATTAACTTTGTTTTGGTGAGGTGTGACTTGAACTTGGACATTGATCGATCATGAACAAGTGAAGGGCGTTTTTATCCTCGGGGGGAACCTTGTGTTCATGATTCACGAAATGCCAAGTGTTTGATTGATTTGATTGTTGCTTGTTTCTGCCCCAAGCTGGAGCGTGATTGTCTTTGTCAATGATTCTTTGAATGCATGTCGTTTTCCTTAATTGGGTGTGTGATTGTTGGTTGGTGACTAAGTGTGACTACCCCCTCAAGCGACGAATCGATGAGGGAATGACCTTCGTGAGAGAAGCGGCGAGTCGCTTGACCCAAGATGACTTGTGCAAGGTTTGCCTTTAGAGGGTTTACCGTTAAGCGTGTGCAATTTTTCCAACATATGGACCTATTTTTGGTGGGTGTTAGCCCTTTTGGTGACGTCATAATGAGGGTGAAATCGTCGAAAACCTATTTCCCGTGGAGCGGTCCGGCTATGATAGCCTTCTTGGGGAACTAGGAGAGCGATAATTTGGACCTCGACATCGATTTTCTTTGCCTAGAGGTTAAGTGCATGAGCACTTATGCATGGCAATGCTTTTGTTGTGTTTTTGTTAAATTTTGTATTGTTTTTGTTGTTTTTGTGACATTATTTTGGGGATTAAATTTTCAAAATCTGTCTTCCCTTGGAGCGGTCCGGCTATGGTAGCCTTCTTAGGGAGTAGGATATTGATAATTTGTGACCCCGATGTCGATTTTGTATGCCCATGTTGTCAGTTGCATTTGCAATCTTGTCAGGCAGGTTTATTGTCTTTTTAGTGCATTTTTAGTCATTTTTCTTAATTTTTTTTTTGGCCTTTGAATTCGTCCTGGGTGGGACGAATTCCATCTGAAATGTCGTCCCTGGGTGGGACGAGCGCTAATCAGAGCGCTCGTCCCGGTCAAGGACGAATTCCGGTGCAAAGCCTATTTAAGGGCCAAAACTTGATTTTGGGCTCATTTGTGTCATTTTTTCTTGCGATTTTGGAGCTGCGGGAGGAGGAAGTAATGCGAAGCGAAGCGCTCTGGAATTCTCTCTGCCATCATGAGTGCACAAAGCGGATTCGACGGCGGAGCCAGGCGGAGTCCTGTAAGTGACCCTAGGGCTTATTTTGCTTTAACTGAATGCATTGTTTTTGTGTTGCGCTTTTCAAAACTTTAAGAATTTTTTGTAATGTTTTTTGTTTAACAACTAAGGTTAGAAACCTTAGAATTGAAAATTTTATTTTTATTTTATTTATTATTATTTTTTTTTTTTTGCAGGTTGTTAGGAGCCGGTGCCGTGTACCCTTGCCTTTCTGAGGCGCGGTTGGCCTTGGTCGATGACGGCGGGAATGGCTTGATGCCCTTGGGCTCAAGCGGGTGGCTCGGCTGGAGCTGTGGTTTCGGATCGGGCCTATCGCGGCCCGATCAAGCTTTGGGATCCGAGGACCAATACTTTCCATCTCCCGACGGGGAGATATTGTGACTCTTGAGGACGTCTATCGGTTGCTTCGGATTCCGATAGATGGTCTGCCTATTAGGACATCTCCGTTCGATCAGCGGTGCTATACTCACGAGATGTTTTGGGCATGGGGGGGCGGGTGTAGCGGACCCGGTGGAGACAGTCGAGGTGGATTGCCGGTGGCGGGATTTTGGTTGGTGGTGGAAGGAGAGGGGGTGTTAGGAGTGAGGCACGCATTCTCGATGGGCCTCATTTCTAACATTCTTCTCCCCGATTCGTCGGGCGCGAGGTTCCGTGGAACCTGCTTGGATTTGGTGTGGCGGTTGGCGAGTGCCGGTAGAGGCACCGTTGATCTGAGATGGGGACGGACTTTGTTGGCGCAGCTTTACGGAGAGCTGTACGGGGTCCGTTGTCGACGGCGGAAGGGTGTCAGTTGTAGCTTTTTGTTGCAGTGCTGGGGTTGGCAGCACATAGCTGTTGAGAGGCCTACTGGGTTACCGTGGACGACTCGGGTGGCGATGGAGGATGATGAGATTGGTTATGCAGCGTTGTGGCGACGGTCTACGGAGCAGGGGCAGAGTCGGCGATGGGCAGGTGCAATTGAGCACTACATTGATGCCTTTTCACGGCTCACTCCAGGGGAGGTGTTTTGGCGTCCCTATCGGGGTATCCGCTGGCTGAGGTGGAGAGTGGCTCCGACGGGTACGGAGGGAGCGATGGTTGGGAGGCGGCACGGGACGGAGCATGAGTTCTTTCCGTACCGCCGGGTTACACGACGGTTTGGGGTGCGCCGGGGGTTGCTGGTGAACCCGTAGGCTATCGGCGTCGGGGAGATGAGAGGGATGCGGAGCCACTGTCCTCGTGCCATGGGCGAGGAGTCGGATTTGTTATTGAGGTGTTGGATGTGGATGACGTAGGTACTACCATGAGTATGACTCGTGGTGGGTTTTCGGCGTGGAGAGGTGAGGGTCCTCCGGGAGGTGCGGAGGCGGCGGTGGAGGATCTTGAGGCGACGGGGGTGATTGGGGAGGGCCGTTGGATGATGCGGACATGGTGGATGTGGACTTGGGTGTTCCGGAGCAGCCGAACATGCGGGATGTGGAGGAGCGGTTGGAGCACAGGCGGGCTACGTCCCCGGGAGTCCTATGCGTCCGACGGATACGGAGGGGTGGGGTCGGATGTAGGCGATGAGGTTGCGCGGCTTACAGAGCTACTACGGATGCGGGATCTAGAGAGGGATCTTCTGCGGGTTCAGTTGGCAGAGCGGGATAGCGTTTTGGCGCAGCGCGATGATGCCTTGTCTATCTATCATCGGCGGGAGGCAGAGTGGTGTCTATACCGGATAGACTTGGAGAGGGAGGTCATCCGCCTTGGCGGGCGGCTCCCCGAGCCTTCTATCGGCAGGAATCTTCTCGACGGACGAGGGATAGTCGGCGAGCGATCGGCATCATCTCGCCGCGGCGGTTGGATGAGGGGGTGGTAGTAGGCATGATGCGGAGGCTAGCGGTGGCCGCCTGCGGGTCCCGTAGGACCCACACCATGGGGGGTAGTTCCCGTCGCACCGATCCTGCGTGATCATGGTGGCCGACGTCTTAGGTTGGGTTTTGGATATGATTGCGGGGTCTAAGGACCTGTTTTGTAGCCTGCGGGCATCTTTTTTGACGATATATATATATATACCGATTTTATTTTTGGATTTGTACATGTGATGATGTGATTGATTTTTGTTATGCATGTTTATTTGTTTGATGGATGCAGATGAATTGAATTGTTTTAGATGCCTATGTGATATGCAAAATGGATGAATGCTATTTTTATTTATCTGGTTTTTCTTTGTTGTTTTTGTATTTTCTGATGGTATCATAAGAATGATAAGTAGCGCGAGATGGTTTCGGGATGAGTGTAAGATTTTATGAGATTCAGACAGTTTTAACTCACTATCCACGAATGTACTTTGTCTTACAAGACTTTTGAACAAGGTATGAATCAAACTTGTTTTTGACCGAGCTATTTCACATCCCTGTGTGTGCAATTGAGTTCATTTAGTGGTATTTGTTAGGATACCGCCGGTGCCCAGATGGGCTTTCAACCGAACCTGTACTGAGGATCACCTAATTAGCTCCACGAATTCCTTTGTTGTATGTACTAAGATTAATCTGCGTTGTAATCCAGGCTGCCATAAGCTAGCTCATCCACATGCAAACATTGATCTGTACACAAGTTAATGTGACAGATATATCGTCATGCGGGAGGTTTACTTCTGTTACCGAGTTGGTATTGAAGCTTGCCTTATGACCTACAGAATGCTGAGAGTTCCAGGGATTCAAGGTCAACTCCCTTCTTTTTTCAATTGTATTGGGATACTTGCTCTTTTGTAGTGATAAGATCAACTGTTTATTTTTATTGATTTTTCTTTTGAGCAAGGGATTGGGGATATGGAGTGACGAAAATCACTGTTGTTTGTGCCTTTTGATGTGTGCACTATATTTTGTCAAATTTTTGAGTTTTGACATTTTGCAAATTTTTGTGTTTTGCAGCTATTGAGAACTTTTGGGATTCTTAGGGAATTGGGTAGGGAGGAAGCTTGTCCTTTTGCCAACTCTCAGCATTCTAGGGGTCATTCGCACGGGGGATGAGCAAGATAACCGTTTCGCTTGTGGTGACCTAGTTATTTTGCGGGTTTCATCTTTCGTTCACACGATTTTGGGAATTTTAGTGTTTTAATTTGTGTTGGGATGTTACGTAACAAGGTGTATTTCAAGTATGACTCTACCTTTATAAAATCCGTTCGACTTGGTACACTACATGGCTAAAGAGGAAAATGATGGTGAATTCTGAAACTCCTAGTACATTCCCAGGACCATTGTTTGTAGTGTGGTAAGATTTATGCATGGTGTTTTTGTTGGTTTTGATGAATTCGAGTATGCCTAGAATTGAGATGCAAATCTTTTTTTTTTGATGATTTTTGTTGTTTTGTTTTTGTTGAATTTCTTGATTGTTTGACCAAGAGATTGCGATAATCCTTGGAGCTTTTGGGTTGACCAAGAGATTGCGATAATCCTTGGAGCTTTTTGTATTGACCAAGAGATTGCGATAATCCTTGGAGCTTTTTAGGTGACCAAGAGATTGCGATAATCCTTGGAGCTTTTGGTGACCAAGAGATTGCGATAATCCTTGGAGCTTTTGGGTTGACCAAGAGATTGCGATAATCCTTGGAGCTTTTGGGTTGACCAAGAGATTGCGATAATCCTTGGAGCTTTTGGGTTGACCAAGAGATTGTGATAATCCTTGGAGCTTTTGGGTTGACCAAGAGATTGCGATAATCCTTGGAGCTTTTGGGTTGACCAAGAGATTGCGATAATCCTTGGAGCTTTTGGTTGGCAAGAGTTGCGATAATCCTTGGAGCTTTTTGTTTGTTTGTTTTTGTTGAATTTTTTTTTTTTTTTTTTGGTACATGGTTGTCTTAGATATGAAATGGTCGTAAATGACTGATATTCAAGGGTTTCGTTTCCTTGATACCGTCAAGAGAAGCTAGCCTGTACGTTCCTGGTCCTATTTTGCTATCAATGACATACGGACCTAACCAATTTGCCACAAATTTGTCCCTCATATGGGACGGCAAATTAGAGTTTTGTTGGTTTTCCTTCAGAACCAGATCACCAACCCGAAATTCTCTTAGGTGAACTTTCATGTTGTAAGCTCTCTTAAGCCGCTCTTGATAGATACGTAAGTGCTCGAGAGCATTAATGCGTCTTTCATCAAGCAACGTAAGCTGGTCTAACCGGGCCTGCCGCGCAGTGTCATCATCGATGAATTCTGCATTGATATGCGGAGGGAAGGAATTTCCAACTCGAGAGGCATTACGCCTCCGAGCCATACACTAGTGAAAACGGAGTTGCCCCGGTGGGCGTCCGAATGCTAGTGCGATAGGCCCAAAGGGCAAGTGGGATTTGTATGTGCCAATCCTTATGATGTCTGCGACGGTCTTTTTAAGGATGGCGACTAGCGTTTTGTTTGACGCCTCTGCTTGCCCATTTGCTTGCGGATAATATGGTGTTGAAAAGCTGTGCTGAATTTTGTACTTTGTGGTTAAAGCACGCACGTCTTTGTTCTTGAATGATGGCCCATTATCCGAGATTATTTTGGATGGAATACCAAAACGACATATGATGTAATGCAAAATGAACTCCGCAATGCGGGGGTCTGTCGTAGAGGTTAACGGAATTGCTTCCACCCATTTGGTAAAATATTACGTGGCCATTATGATAAACGTGTGACGGCCTGACGATGCAGGGGAGATCTTTCCAATTAGATCGAGGCCCCACTACGAAAATGGCCAAGCAGACTGGACTGTCTGTAGGGCCTGGGAAGGTGCGTGCATCAGATTGGCATGATGTTGACATTTCACACACCTCTTGACATATGCGCAGCAATCTCGCTCTAAAGATGGCCAATAATAGCCCATGCGAAGAATGCGCTTTGCAATGGCCATACCACTAAAGTGGCCGCCACATGTACCGTCATGCACTTGGGTGACTTCCCAAGTGGACTCTTCTTGGTCCAAGCAACGAAGAAGAATTCCGTCGTAGCTGTGACGATACAAAATGTCTCCTATCAAGACATATTTTGCCGCTTTCTGTTTGAATGTTCGTTTTGCGGCTTGCGTCAATCCAAGGGGTAGATTACCTAACTTGAGGTAATCTCTTATGGGTAAATACCAGTCCTGTTGATCAGATACCTCGACAGTTTGAACAGCCAATCCCTTTTGGAGTTCTTCCCTAACAAATGTTGATTGGGATAAAACTTGTAAAAATAGCGTTGTGTTGCTATTAATGGGAATGGGGGAGAACAAAGACCCCCAGTTGGCGTGTTTCAAATAGTCTCGGATTCGAAAGAACTTATCCGAAGATGGTTCGATCTGGATCATGTGGATTCCTGGCGTCAAGTCTGAGCTTGCGCGCTCCATCGCGGGTTGCGATAAGGTTTTGACCTGAATGGTTGTTATATCACCGGAAAGGTCTTGCGGGATTAGTGACCCCAAGGAGGCCATTGTGTCCGCAAAACGATTCGATGATCGAGGGAGTGCCTCGATGTCATACCACTCAAATTTTGCCAAGAATTTATCCACGAGGGCTTTATAGGCCTGCAAGACTGGGCATTTGCATTGATATACCCCTTTGACTTGATTGACTATTAACGGTGAATCGCCAAAGATGTTCGATCTTTTGATGTTCATGGCGATTCTTGTCGAAGACCTAGGAGCAAGGCTTCATATTCCGCATTGTTGTTGGTGCCTGGAAGTTTAATTTAAATGACAGGGGCATTGGAGCGCCCTGCGGTGTGAAGAATACAATTCCTGCGCCACCACCTTGCTCGCATTTAGAACCATCGAAAAATAAGGTTATGTCGGCCTGAGACTCAGGCTCTTCAGAATCTGGCGATTCTGAGACATGGAAGACCTCATCATCGGGTAGTTCTATGACCAGAGGCTGATCGTCTTCAAGAGGAGCCTCTGCTAGTTGATCGGCTATGACTTGTCCTTTTATAGATTTTTGTCCAATAAACTCAATGTCAAATTCCGTCAACAACATGATCCATTTCGCCGTGCGGCTACTATGATAAGTACGACTCATCATGTATCGCAATGGATTCTCCTTAGACACAACATACGTCGTGTTGCTCAGCATATAGTGGCGTAGCCTTTTGGTGGCAAACACCATGCTTGCAAGCGAGTTTCTCAACGTATGCATAGTTAAGTTCGTAGCCGACCGGGTGCGGCTAAGATAGTAAGTAGCTCTGTTCTTTGTGAAGTTCATTCTTCTGGGCTAGCATTACGCCCAGTGCCACCTCAGTAGCTGAGATGTATAAGTAGAACGGCACACCTGGTCTAGGCGGTGCCAATACTGGCGGCGAAGCCAAGTATTGTTTGATTTCGTCAAAGGTGATGGCACTCGTCATCCCAATGAAATGTGACCCCTTTGTGCAATAATTTGTTCATTGGTCGGCATTTGTCAGATAATTGCGCTATGAAGCGTTTAATCGACGCGACCTTTCCTTGTAGACTTCTAAGCTGCTTGATAGTGGTTGGGGGAGCCATTTCAAGGATTGCCTTGACTTTGTTTGGGTCCACTTCGATGCCTCTTTTGGAGACTATAAAACCCAAGAGTTTTCCGGATGTGACGCCGAACACGCACTTCTTGGGATTCGGTCGACCTTATGCTCTATGAGGCGATCGAGGATCTTGCTTAAGTCACGAGATGATCGAGCGCAATTTAGACTTGGCTAACAAATCATCCATGTAATCTTCCAAAGTTTTGTGCATGTAATCGTGGAAGATATACGTCATAGCACGTTGGTATGTAGCGCCGGCGTTTTTAAGGCCAAAAGGCATGACCTTATAACAAAATGTCCCCCAAGGCGTTGTGAATGCCGTTTTGAGTTGGTCTTCAGGATTGATACGAATTTGATTGTATCTGAGAAACCGTCCATTAGGGAGAGCATTTCGTGACCTGCTGTAGCGTCTACCAATGCGTCGATGCTTGGCAAGGGGAAATCATCCTTAGGACTCGCTTTGTTTAAGTCTCGAAAGTCGGTGCATATGCGAATCCTCCCATCGGGCTTCTTGACGGGAACCATGTTGGACAACCATGGCGGATAATCCACGCAGATGACAAATTGTGCATCCAACGGCTTTTGTAATTCGTCTTTGACCATCAAGGCCATTGTTGGGTGCATCTTTCTTAGTTTTTGCTTTCTTGGCTTGATTTTCGGATCAAGCGTTAAATTGTGCATGACTAGTTGCGGGTCTAGTCCTGGCATATCTTTGTATGACCATGCAAAAACCTCCTTCTTTTCTTTAAGAAGGGCAATGTAATCGGCTTGCTCTTCGGGGGAAAGGCTTACCCCCAGCTTGAGAATCCGTGGATTCATTGGATGCATGCCGATGTCTCGTCGGTCGTCTCTTCGGCCGACATGTGAGATCCGTCCTCCAGCTGATGTGGAGTTGGGATTAAATGGATATCATCGAGTGAGTTAAGATCTGCGTTGGGGACTTTGGGTCCCTCTTCGACTTGAAAAATATCTTGAGTTGTCCTTGGGGTAAAATGAAGCATTTTACCGAAAGGCGATACTACGATGGTGACAATGGTGAGTTGACGCGATCCCGATCAATGGCATCCGTGTTTAGATGTAATGACCGTGATGGATCGGTCGGATTGCGGATGGGTGTGGTCAAATCAATGGAGATCATGTGGATGGAATGAATTTGGTCTCCGGAACCACGGGTGTGACGACTTGATTCTTTCGGATGTTCCCTATATTACGGGTGCGGCTCTACGGGAACGAGGCACGAATGGATCCTCTCTAGGTGCAAATTCGTCTCTAAGTGCGGAAAGGAAGGCGGGGTCTTCCCTTGGTGCTGTTGTCTGATGGGATCTTGAGGTGGACGATGCTCAACTTGAATTTGGAGCCATAGGCCTAGCACTTGGTCCCACCTCGTTGGGTCTAAGTGCCATTCATGTCCCAACCGTATACCCATTTGTCCCATTAGATCTTCATGGGTTAGAGCGTGGTGATGTCGTCGCGCATGTCTGAGATAGTCCATCTCAGTCTCGTCTTCTGAATCGCTTTCATAGATCCAAAATTGCTCATCCTCTTCAACATCTGTTGCTTCCGACATTGAGGACTCTTCTTGTTCCAGTGAATTAATCTGATCCCATTGCGGTTGTTCCACTCTTAGTGGAGGGACCTGATTCTTTTGAGACTGCGTTATTTCGTCTGGAAACTCTAAGGGGAACAGTTTCAAAAAAATATATGGAAGCCGTTGTTGTTCTTTTCGAGGACTGCTCTCTGAACTTTCACCTCTCTCTAGCAAAGGAGAGGGATTATTGTTGTTACCAGGGGTGTTTGTAGACCATGGGAGATAATCCCCCAATGTGTATTCTGTGTTTGGATTGGCGTATGGGTCTTGTGCCAATCCCCCCTGTTGCCTATTTCTAGGCCTTGCATGTTTTCAACCAAGATGTCTAATGGCAGGGGATGGTTGAACCCTACCCCCGACTTGTCGTATGGCATCTGATATCTTGGTTGACAAAGGATCCGCATCCCTTGCTCGTATCTGCCTAGCCCATACCCATGCCAATTGCATTGTTCGAGATATTTTAGGGCAAATTATGGGTTCGACAGATAATTGATGTTTTCGACAAAAGGTTCTTCATCTGTTTCCTTTTGTTCGCATGGTTGAGAACCATGATCAAGGCCCCCATACACAAAATTCGTTTGGTTCGGTGGGTAGCCTAAAGGGACGATTGTTCCAATGGGAAGGCGAGGTCTTCCCATGTCTTATCTTGACTCCGAGTGTGGGGGTTGCCACAACATTTTGCACTATGTACTCTCCCGAGGCCTGTCTTGGCCATCTCAACGATGATTGTTGATGATTGGGTAGGAGGAAACGGTAGTCCTTCTGAGTCCATTCCATGTTTGGTTGTTCAGGAATCTTGGTTTCCGTTGCGTTGGGCGCTTCCTCTGTTGATATTGTTGAGATCGTGGGCAACCCCTCTTCTAGAGGCTTAACCTCCTCCATGATTTGCTTTCCCTTGTCCTTCTGTTGGGCCACGATAGGTGGCGCAGATGATGAAGGAGCCAATGATGACATCTCACCAGGCTGGGATTTTACCTTATTGGCCACCGGTTGTGCACTGCGGTATCGGACCCTGTTTAGATGGATTTAATTGAAAATCCAAATGCGTTGATGGTAGGGTCGATTGAGGTATGAATTGTACCGCATTGCAATACTTGAAGGGCTCTAAGTCCATTGGGACTACATGTATTTGCCCTTCATAGGCATACTTCAAGCAGCTGGTGTGCGATCGAGGGGACACACTTCATGTCCACGATCCAAGGCCGCCCGACGGTATGTTATAAGCCATTTCGCCTTCCAACACATGGCATAGTGTGGGTATTGACTTTTGTCCTACTGTATAGGCGAGAACAACCGTGCCGTTGTCGAGCAAATTGCATCGTTAAAAGCTCGCGGTGTGTACGTGGAAGCTGTGATGTGAGAGGTGGCGGTTTTAAATGCTTTAACGCGGCGGTGGTTATAATGTTCTTTGGACGAGCCGGTATCTATCGGCACTCTCTTGTACGGGATCCCGTTGACCCGCGCGATAACGTGCGGGGGTGGATCCGGCATGTCATTCGATATTGTTTTGACCTCATTTTCTTTGAATGTGATGACGGGCTCCGTACATTGTTTCACATGTCCCACGAAAGCGTTGAAAGAATTAGCTTCGTGGGGTTGTACTTCAATGGCTTTTAAGATGTCCATAAGAGCTTCTCTATGTGGAGCTGATTGTTGAATAAGCTCGTAGATGGACGACCCTAGCTGACGTGGTCCGCAAACTCTGCGTGAGTTTGGTTCGTATCGTGACCTCAGGTCTAGGCGGAGGTAACTGCATCGGGCGTTGTTGAGGCTGCGATGTCGACGGAACTTCCCTCGCAGGTACCTCGGGGGCAACTGCTGGGTATTTTCTGTTCCTTGTTACAATGCTAATCATTCCCACAAATCCTTGTGCGGGAAGATCTTGTCGCACCTCGTTTATTTGGAGCGGTTTTGTCTGCGCCTCGTGGGCAAGCAAGGGGTCCTTGAATACCCCCATTTGTTGGTTGTTAGGTGCGATGGGGTTGTCCACGACCAATGTTCGATTGTCGATCAAATCCTGGACTAGTTCTTTGAATTTCCAGCACCCATTTAGGTCATGTCCTCTGCGTCTATGAAATCTGCAATACAATTCCTCCCTATACCCCTTAGGCTTAGGAACGCTAGGGTCAAAAATTTGGATTTACGCAGAGTAACTAGATTCGCCGCTGACAAGCGGTCAAATAAGGAGTCCCTAGACTCCGCATACGGGGTGAATTGTCGCCTAGGGCGACACTACTGATACTGTTCTTGTCTCCTGTTATCTCTTTCGTAGCGGGAGGCCTTTGCACAGTAGTTAGCCTTTTGAGGCTGCGTTTCTTGCACAGGCGTTGGGACATTTATCGCAACTTGGTTGATTGCAGCGTGTTGTGGTTGCGTTGTCCCAGTTTTAGTGGTTTTATTCCACTCTTTCTTCTTAGGCTTGGCAATTGCGCCTTCGCCTATCTTAATCTCTTCTATGACTCCGGCTTGCGCCAAAGCTTCTTCTAATCTGTCGTATTGTCGCAACAACAATAGACCGGAGATTGATTTTAAACAACTTTTCGCGAACATTTGCGTGAGGTCCGACATGGGAGGACGGTAGGGTAACTTAGAAAGCAAAGCTCTCCATCGGTTCCCGTACGCTGCCATTGTTTCCTCCTCAAATTGTTTAAGGCTAGCAAGATCACTAAGTGATGCCTTCTTCCTTGTGTTGAAGGCGAAGCGTTCAAGAAACGCATCTACTAGCTGATCTAAGCTGCTTATCTATGTTTGGGTAGCTGTGTGAACCAATCCGAGGTGGGGCCTGCGAATGTGGTTATGAATGTTCTAAGCAATAACGCGTCATTATCTTGAATGCCGAAGCATTGGCTTAGAAACCGTGTAACATGTTCTGTGCGTCCTCTTCACCTTTAAAAGCTGCCAATTGAGGCAACTTAAAGTGTTCGGGGTAGAGAGGTGTAGGCACCGAGGGATGCACCGGATTATTGCGGAGTAGACGTAATGTGGGTTTTTGATGCCCAGCGGCTTTTGTCTCCACCGACTCTAAACGCTCCAATAGCGCTTGGTATGCATCGGAAGATTTTATTTCTTCCTCTCTTGTTCGCTCTTGTTGCAAGTTACGGTAAACTGGAGGCCTATGGAGGGGTGGCCGAATGGCATCCTTCCTGCCTTGATGGGGAGTTTCGATATACTCCTCTTACGGTTCATACTCCTCGTAAAATTCTTGAGGAGTCTCAGGGCGAAACCTATGACCCTGATCAAGTTCTTCTTTGAAGGTACCCATCATTGTTTCGGGGAGTTGCCTCCCTTTCAAATCTATGGGGTCTTGGAGGCGAGTTTGGCGAGGTCGTGGAGACTGTCTTGCGCCAATGGATTACGCCTCTCATATTGTTCGGCTCTTTGGATGCGAGGGGTTGGCCCCCTCTCAGGTATTTCATAGCGTAACTCATCCGCTTCGCGTTGCATGCGTTCTTTATCCAAGCGGTATTGATACTCTATCTCTTGTTGACTTTGTTTAAGCCGCATGATTTGGGCTTGACGGGTGGTATATCTGGCGGCAGCCGGATCAATTTGTTCTACCCTATTTTGTTCGGGAGGTTCAAATGTTCCTCCTATGGGTCTACCTTGATTTTGATGCTCTAAGGTTTCAATGGGTCGCTTCCCTCTGTCGAGGTAGGTGGTATGTGCTCGAGGTTCTGGCCTCAAGGGGTGATCATGATATCCTGCTGGTGCGGAAATGCAAGGTTCCCGCATTGTTTGTTGCTCTCGAGGAATGTGATGGTTTTCCTCATACTCCCTTTCATGAGTGTAAATGGGATGGGCGGAGTTAGGTCGCCCTATGTAAGGAGCCCTGCACTCCGGATGTGGTCTTTCGGTTCTAATGATAGGTAAAGAAGGGACGCCATATCCATGTTGCCCCTCTAAATGGACAGTGTGGCTGTTTAGCGCTTCATTGCGCGGTGGCCACTCATGCCTACCTTCAAGAGGTGATTCTCTATTTATGTCAAGGTCTACATGTAAGGCATCTTCCCGAAAGGGGCTGCTTTGAATAGGAATACCCCAGAGGATTAAGAATTGGATTCTTTTGTAGGTTAGACCGAGTAAGGCGGTATAACCAAATCCTCGGGACTGAAGTGAAGGCAACTTGTGCACGCTTTTTGTGTACCTCTCGGAGCTTCTGCCCTTGATTGGGCTTGACTACGGGTGTACACCATTGCGGTGCTTCTATGCTATCTAAATAAGTTTTTATCTCGTTTTATGATTTTCTCTTTTTTTTTTTTGTCTACTCTAAGCAGAATTAAACACACACATTCACAAGACCGTGATTATCTCTTTTAAGGATTCTTGGTGTGCCCTAAACTGGTTTAGTGCATTTTGATGTTTTGTTTTGTTTTTGTAAGTTTTGTAGAACGTTTAAATGCATCATGTAGGCTCTTATAACTCCAAAAGGTCGCCCCTTCAATATACCTGCCAGGCCGATATACCAACCTCTCTATATACCCGCCCTTACGAGAGGGAGACTATAGGTACGTGAGAGCGAGAAGGTACGTGGTACATAGGCGGTACGGAAGGGGGATTGTCCTGTTAATGACACCTACCATAGAAAACTTATCCTCGCGCGCATGGGAATCACCCCAGCTACGCTCGGTCTGTCTTCGTCAGGATTTACGCCTAACAACAGTTGACAATCGGGAAATGGATGCAAATCAAGCCAAGGCGGTGATTAAATCCACCAATGGTCTTGATCAAGGGCTGGGGTCTTAAGACCAGCTCCTTGGTTTAAAGTTGTCTCGTGATGTGTGTGGGATTCGTTTTATCCAATAAAATGAAACTAGCATACATGACTTTTCCTAATGCAATGCAAGATTAAATGAAAACAATTAACGAAGCAGAAACAGAAACAGAAACAGAAAATTATAACAGAGATCATGAAAATCCCTACCTCTTCTCTGCCTGCTCTGTTATCTCGAATTTCTGCTCGAAAATCCATGGACGAGGAATTCGTCCCTCGGGAGACAGATTGCGAAGAATTCGTCCTACCTAGAGACGAATTTGAATTAGTCTCGAGGTCGGACAATTGCGAGAAAAGGATTCGTCCTGTCAGAGACGAATAGCGATCGCAACAAAAAAGTGTACTGTCAAGCACAAACACAAAACTTTAATCGGTTTACGTGATTTCAAAACCGAGGAACAGGGTCCCACGTGATCGCCACTGAAAGCACGAGATTCCGGTCAAAAGAAACACCAAGTGCAATTGCATTCAAAATTAATCACGCTTAAGTCCTAGGAATGTACATTGCATGAAACGAAAAGAGACATGTTGTAAGAGACGCAATCAGATAAAGAAAAACAGCCCTTTCATTAATTTCTTTCGATCTCTGTTACAATAATGCCTCCTCCCTTTTCAGGGGCTAGGAGCGCAAATAAGGTTTGATTACAATCGTTGAATGGTTCCTCCTTCCGCGTGCCCACGATTGCATTGGGCGGGCTAAGATGATGCCGCCGCTGATGTTGATGGGTTCTTCGCCTCTGCTTCTTCTCCTGCAAACAAAGAAATGATCAAGACGTTAGTAGCACCTGTTGCAAATGAAAATCATTCTCTCTCTAAAACTAACAAAATATGCATACGAATATTTGCTGAAACCATGAAAACGGTGAATCCAAATTGCTTCAAAATCTGATATAAGGTAAGAAAAGTCACCAGAAGGCCACTGCCACTGAGGCAGCTGGCCAATTCACCTTAAGCTGGAATTCGTCCTCAGGCGGGACGAATTAGACTGTAATTCGTCCCTGGGTGGGACGAATTCTTCTGAATAGGAGAAATCGACCTGCTGCTGCTCCAATGTCAGATCTCGGGACCTGCAAAACTCCTGCAAATAGGGGGTTAGGTAATTGGGGCCATTTTGGGACGACCCAGATGGTCGGATTTTCCCAATTTGACCTCCTCCCTCGGGAATTTAACCTTGACACCTGCAAGTTAGCGAAACGATAAAGCAATACAAAACACCCTAAACTCTGACCAAAAGCTACAAAATTGCAATTATAGACTAATCAGACCTAGTAACACAAATGCAATCTAAAAATTAATCTAAAGTGCTCAAAAACTGAAATTAGAATTTGGGGGTGCGGGGGTGCCCATGTGGGCCTCCCACGTTGGCCCTCGATTTTGGAGCCAATCCACCAAGGATGGGCCCAAAACCTTTTAGGATTGGGGGTCGGCGAATTGGTAGGTTCAGATGTCCATGCGTCGGATTTGAGTAATGTTCGAGCTTCCAAAGGCCACCCAACAACCTCCCTTGCAAAGAGATTGATGGATGTAGGAAGGTGAACAAAGGGGGATGCAAATGAGTCTTCGATTCGGCGGCACTTCGTTGCTTGAACACTCCTTCCACCTGCATATTTTGGGTGAGAAAATTCCCACCTTTTATAGACCCAAGGGGTCTCTTTTGGGAGGGAAGCACAAAAGCCAAGTGTTGACCATGGGCGCCATGTGGCGGTCTTGTCTTCCCATGAGGGAGGGAGTCCTTCCACGACTTGAACTTTGATAAATGCTTCTTGTAACGAGTCCTCTAACGGCCCCTCTGTCCACTTACACATGCGTGCAAGGTAGGAGCCCTTAGCGGCCGTTACGGGCTGCCACTTGGCACCATTTGCCCTTTTGCCCGTTAAGCTTAGAATTCGTCCCACCCGGGGACGGATTCGAGAGTCGTCTGGGGTGGGACGGATTCTATTTTGAATTCGTCCCTGGGTGAGACGAATCTCGGGCAAAGTGCCCAAGTGTGCCAAATTGCTCCTTGACCTTACAAAATTGCTATGAAAGTGGTTAAGACCACTGTTTGACCTCTGAGGGCTGCCCTGGGGGCTGTGTTTGTCAAAGCGATCAGTGTTTGCAGTCACATAATCGGATTGGTGCTGTTTTGGTGTCTACACCACCGATCCCAAATAAGTTGTAAGGATCGTACTACTTGTCTAGTCAGACGGATAGGTAGTCATCCCCAAGGCTTACAAAGGTCAAAAACAACATGGACTATGGAGTTAACCTTCACCGGGGCTATAGACGCTTGACTGGCAGTGGAGTATACTCATTGCGTGGCGACATGTCTCTCCTCAAAAAGAGACCTCTGAATGCTCATACGGACAAACTAGCTTCGGGGTCTTCTCCATAATAGGGTTACCTAATTTATGCAAGATGAGGTTAATGAACACACTTGCACACACACAGGTTTTTTATTGCCTAGAGTCACTACCATGCTTCTGATTTGGTTAATGAACTCGCATGCACACACATTTGGTCCTAGTTGAATTAGGCGGTATTAGTAAGTTTGTTTGATACCACTAGCATGTTTTGAGTCTTTGTAAAATAGTCTTCCATATCAACCTCCATATCTTCCTCCATACCTTCTTCCATATTCATGTCATTCCATACGTCATCCATTCACAAGCCACCAAGTTCGGTGCCCCTGATTAAACAATTATGATAACAGTTGGCTAAATCTAACTATCTAAAAGTATGAGTGCTTCTTAGTGCATATTTCATTTACTTAGTCTAGCATTAATCATCTATAAGTTTGCATTCCATTCCATCACATATGCATCAAAAGCATTAAAACATATAAAAACATGCATCACAATAGGCATTCACAAAAAAAAAAAAAAAAAAGAGTAAAACACCAAATAAATAAAAAGCCATGTATATATATATATATGTATAAAGGTAAAACTGTACAGTGAATGCCAAAAGGCTACAATATATAATAGAGTACCAAGGCTCATAAAGAGTGCATCTAAGCACTAAGCTAACCATCAAAAGAGGACCCCTGAGACCTAGTAGGAGCTCTAGACCTAGTGGTGTGCCTAGACTCACTATGCCTAGAGACAGAGGAGGATGGAGGATCAAGCAACACAATGTGATGCCTAAACAATGTGTCCTCCAAATCCTCAATGTAACGAGTCCTATACCTAAGTCTAGCAATTTCTATCCCATGTCATCGCTCCTGCTCTGCTAGCTCTGCCTAGAGTCTCGTCACCCTGTCATCCTGGGGCACCCTGGTCGCTCCATCCAAGTCCACCTGCATCTGGGCAATCCTCTCCTCCTGAGCAGCTAACAGGGCATCCTGCTCTGCCGCCTGCTGCTCCAGTCGAGCTATCCTCTCGTCCCGGGAAGCTAGCATAGCATCATGCTCTGCTATCTACTGTTGTAGCTGTGCCAGCTCATCCTCGAGCCCGCTAGGGGGTACCTCCCTAGCCTCTCCTACGGCCTCTCTTAGGCCCTCTCCGTCATCCTCCCCGTCATCTCTACTCTTCGGAGCCTGTTGTGTCATCTTCCACTTTCGCCTTCGACTGTCAGATCAAATGCGGGGACCCTCCCTACGCTTGGGAACCTCTGTGGTTCCCTCGCCCTCTCCAGCCCCAGCCTCGGGCTCTCCGGCTCCACCAGCCACCAATGGTGGCTCCCACCTCGGCTCTACGGCCATCCATGCTGCATACTCAGCTGTCACCCCGATGTCATCCATGTCGAGGATCTCCATGTCCTCATCATCCTCTGCCGCCTCCCTCCACGGCTCAGCACACGACAAATCACCCTCTGATCTGTGCCACCGATAGCGCACTGGCTCACCGGGGACATCCTGCCTCAATCCGACTTGGCGGAGTACTCGAGACATCTGTATGTACTCCGCCTTGCTATGGCTCCGCCCCACTACCCATCTGGCCTGTCGCACCCATCTCAGGTGCTCTCCATCCCCGATCCACCTCGCCCCCCGCCAGGGCCTCCAAATGACTTGGGCATCTGTCAAGTCTGCCCATAGTCTCCTATACCATTGCCCCGATCTCATGGGGCGACTCGACTGTCTCTCCTCTACCACTGGCCATCTCCTACCATAAGCCTGGCTCACGTCCCAGTGAGCCCATGGCAACCCCTCCAGTCGGGCCACTCTAAAATGCTCCCAACCCCAGCACTGGAGCACCACACTGCAACCCAGGCCCTTTCGGCCCCGTCTTCGAACCTCATACAACTCACGGTACACCTGCACCAATAAAGCGGGCGCCCAAGAATACACTACCCTATTAGTGAGCATCTCGCTCACTACACCCATCAGGTTCCATGGGAACCTGCACCCGGTGCTGTTCGGGGCCACAATGTTGGTCAACACGAACATCATCAGAGCCTCCACCGCTACCAATTCCTTGGCCGTATACATGGCCAAGTATGGGATCCCCTCGCTCTCCGTCTGGATATCTCTCCAGTCATCCCCAAAAAACTTGGCCATCTCCGTGGCCCTATCTCGTCCAACCTCCACCCGTGCCCCCTCCACGGGCACCTTGAGGATGCGGTATACATCCTCAAGCATCACCATCATCTCTCCAGTAGGGAGCTGGAACGTCCCCTGATCTGGATCCCACCTCTCGGCCAAAGCCGAGAGATACCCCTCATCCACCCGAACTACCTCCAATCGAGCTGCCTCTGCTAGCCCCACTGCCTCCAATATCTCCCAGTCTGCCTAGGACAATGACCTCATCATCCCCGAAATGATAGGGGAGAATCGGTGTCGTGCCTCTAACACCCTAAGCTACAAAACAACAAAACAAAAATTTGTTACAAATTTTTGCAAAAAAAAAAAAAAAAACACATAAGTACTTGCTTAACTAAACAAATACCTCAGCTGGCTGCACTGGTGCGTCCGCTCCCATCTCCATCATAGCTTTCGCGTGCTTCAATCTCCCACACAAACCTTTCACTCCATTCCCCCAGATGCACTTCTCTCAAGCTCGAACGCACAAATGAGCGAAATTCTCGCTGAAATTGTTTAAATAGCTGGTTTTGGCGCCCTGAAACGCAATGGGCGTTTCATGGCGCATTCAGACGCAGTGCTGCATTTGCAGAGCGCCTAAACACCGATGGGCATCTCTGCCAACCACAAATGCATATCGACGTTTGGTGTCAGTATTGAATAAAGGAACAAAACTTGCAAAATCGAAGCTTACCTCCTCCAAATTTCATCAAATTGCATTCATCCGTTCTTCTTATCATAATAAAACATTTTGTGAAGGTTACAATAGCTTTAGACACAAATTTTTTCATTTCGCTCAAAAAGCGCATCATTCATCATTGTTTTACAAATTGGGTTAAAAACATTCAAAACCTTCACAAAATTAACCACATTCATCAATTCTTCTGATCTATCATCAATTTCATTCATTCTTCTTTCATCATGCATATTTTTGCCAAATCAAATTAAAGTAAACCTCGTATCTAGTGGTATATTCTATCACCTTGGCGATTGCAGCGATTTGCATCCATGCAATTCAATAAGAGGATTAAACCACCATAAGGACACTTACCATTTATCATCATCAATTATTTCACTGTTCGAAAATTTGAAATCAATTTTGGGTATTCTACTTCTCAAGTGACCTCATACCAAGATTAATTTTCTCAACAGTTGTCATTGATGGCCTAGTTCATGGGGCCTTAAACATGGACAATCTTTAAAATCATCATTATTTTGAGTCTTGCTAGAGATTGAGGCTACCTAGGTTGATTGGTTTCGACCCGAGGAATTATACATACAGTCACTAGGAGCATCTCTGAGTTTGGACTCTTTCATGCATCTTTCATCTTTGCATATCAATGGCGCCAACAAGGCAATTTCATCAACAGTATGGATGCACACACAGGAGTTGGGGCATCCGTTATCAATTTTTAATTTTCTTATAGTGGAATTCAACTTACATGATCATGGAATTTATAGTTTGGCAAAAATCCCTTTATAACCGTTGGGGCAGAAAATGGTCCATCTTTCACATCACTCATATCGTCTTCAATCATATTCTTTTCTGGTTTGTACACCAACCCCTTTTCTGTTGGGACATAAACAGATGGTTCATACACCAACCCCTTTTTTTTCACCGTTGGGGCAAAAACGGTTCATTTTCTTCCGAATTTCTTCCAATTGGCTTGTGAGAACCATTCTCGCTCGCCAATTGAGGGGGTAAGCTGAAAATTTTTAAATATTCTTTTATTCTTTGGTCTTCAAAGTTGTGCTTTAATCTTGAGAGAGAGTTGCGTCTGATCCAACTTTTCAGGTGTCTTAAGTTTTTGTGCTGCATTGTGTCTTCACACAAAGCAGCTCAAAAAGAGGCATCTATAGACACCAAAATCCAGCCACTTGCAAGTCATCTATACCTTCCTGTCAGCCACATGTCAATCATTCATCCTTCCCGCCATTATTTGGCCCAAATCCACACTTTCCCGCCATTTTTCATCCCCAAATTTATTTAAATTAATATTTATATATATATATATATATATATATTTTAATATTTTAATATATTTTAATATATATATATATATAAATATAGTTTAAGTGATTTAATCTAAGACGTCCATATTTCATTTAATCTCATATGTCCATCCTTCTTAATCCGTTTCACAACCTATATTTATTCTCTACCCTTGGATCCACTTTAATCTTAGCCACACGTTCAAAGTGTCGTTAAAACCCTAAAGTGTGCCCTAAGAGTAGATTATAAATAGAGCCACCTTGATGGCTCAAACCCTACTTCTATCTTGGCTATCTTTGCTATATTTGCTATCTTTTGGACCTATCTCTTCTATTTCATCCATCTCTTCAGCCATCCATCGCCGCCCCTTTTCGCCGCATCCATCGCCGCATCCGTCGCCAACTTCGTCGCCATCTCTTCTGCAGTACTCTATAGAATTCCCCATTCTTGTCACAAGTTCCCACGGGCGTTTACCCGTAGCCACAGACTCAGACCGGTGTCTGAAACCTTGATCCAGAAGCACGCGGGCATTCAGCGAGTGCACCAGGGTGCCTTCTGCAGGCGATTTGACAGCCACATTACTTCTAGATGCCGCCTGGTCTAGCCGCGTTAATAGAGAACAGGTATAAATCAGTTTAAAGCAAGTAACTTCTTTTTTTTTATTAATCTATTGTTGAACTCCTGCATTCTATTTTTCTAGGGTTTTAAATTGTTTCTGAGGGCTCACATAGTGGAGCCCTCTTATTAATTTCTAACTCCTTGATAGTGTTAATGTGTGCAGGATTTTAATGGCAGATCTGGTGTGTTGATAGCAGTTGTTTAAGTTGGAGTGGTCCGAGCCAAAGGATACAACAAAACCCACTCACTTTGTTGGGATTAAGGATACGTCTTCGAAAATGCCACCACTTTATGCCAGCTAGGGTTTCGGAGAACCCTAGCACAAACCGTAATTTGTGTATCACAAAAAGGGTTACAGGCCCTGTTGTACTCAAAAGGAGTTTTTAAACTCCACTGATTAATAAAAATTGTTTGTTTTGTGCAACTTTCTTGTATTCCATTATTGTGGTTTTATTTCTGTTTGGCGTTGTATTTTTAATCTACACTTTTATCTAGGGCAGCATGTATGTGATAAAGGGCGAAAGCATTGTTTTTCTGTGCTTCTTTTCTAGCCTTTTTATCAGCATTAGAGAAAGTTGCCCATTCAGCAGCAGTAGGTTCAGTATAGCCCTCTTCGACTACATCCCATAAACCTTTTCCTATCAAAAGGGTTTTCATTTTAATAGACCAATATTCATAGTCTCCTCCATTGAACTCGGGAATCGGAAGACTAGTATTGGATGCCATTGCAGAATAAAAACAAACTTTATTTGAAGCAAACAAGCACTATAAAGCAGTACAAAGAGATTAATGATTCAAATCAAATATTGCCTTTTTAGTACATTCAGGTTTTGCTTTGGAACTTCTGCTGATGACAATGACCTCAAGATCTTCAGGATCCACTTCCTTTGGATCTTCTTCTTCTTCTTCGTCTTCTTCTTCTGCTGCTGCTTCTAGTTCAGGAGAGCGTGGTGAATAGCTCTCACTTGATTCTGCTACCCGTACACCAGGTGTATAACTGACACTTGCTTGGTTCTCTGGTACAATTTCCTCTGGTATAACTTCCACAGTCTCAGACTCTTCAATTCTTTATCCAAAAATGTTGTCTTTAGAATCTCCCTCGTACCCAGAATCCGATTTCCTCAGATGATCAATCACCTGATTTTCTAGCTGACAAAACACTGTATGGAGACTTGTTCGTCGAACCCTTTCATCAAAGGATTTTGGTGTCTCTCGTCTCAAAATCGAGAGAAGTGCATTATAACACCCCCCAGACCAGATCATCTAACATTGCATGGGCACATTATTTTGCTTTTTTCAAAAAAGGCTCTTCAAACAAGGTTTTTAAAATTTTTATAAAGTCTTAAAAAAAATTTAATAAATTTTTATATTTTTTTAAATTACCTTTTAAATTAATTTATTAAAAAGATAATTTTAAATAAAATATAATTTAAATTTATTAAATAATTTTAAAAACTTTAAATAAAAATTTAAAACCTTTTAAAATTAAAAAAAAACTTTTACCTTGTTTTTTTCTCACGCGGGCGATTTGACCCCGCGACCTCCCCACTAGCGGCGGGCGAGCTTTGCCGCTACACCAAGCGGCTTGGCTGAAAGCAAAAGGGACCTCCACCCTTTTATTTCTTGACGGCTGTAATTTTTAAATAAAAAAAAATTTATGCTCCCAGTGGGATTTTATCCCGGGCGGTCTCCGTGCTAGCGGACCGCCTTGTCCACTGGGCTACGTCCCTCGGACGAGTCTCAAAGGCGCCAGGGGCGGATTTAAAAATGGGGGCAAAAAAAAAAATGTTTGTTTATCCCACATGCGATGGGAGACGACCGCAGGAGGGTTTTTAAACCCAAAGGCACACAATGAATATCAACTGCCTTCGGGCAGTCAGATGCCACAATTTTGCCGCCCACGCAGCCAATCGCAAACTGACACTTCAGCTAATCCACCACTCGTCGCCACGTGGAAAAATTTTGAACCAATCACATGTCACCACGTCACACGCCGCCACCTCAACTGCCTCGATTTGCATGCCGTCAACTGCCACCTCAGCGTTGCCACATCAGCCACCTCGATCTACGTGTTGCCTAGTTAGCACCTCGCTCGTTGTCACATGTCGCCTTAGAATCCATGCCGCTACCACCTGTCACCTTGATATTCATGTCGAGACTATGCATGATCTGCCTCAGGATTCGTGTTTGATCCTGCTCGTGATCCGCCTCGAGATCCGAGCCCTACTGGCTTCTACCTCGAGATGCGTGCCTGCCTGGCCTCACCTCGAGAACCATGCCCGAACGATTGGATCTGATACCAGTGATTGACTAGGAACACGATTAGATGCAGCAAGAGATAAACACAAATTAATTAAAAATTAATTAATGCAACGGACAATAATAAACTTATTATTAATCTTGCACCCATCAACCCCAAAACATTACAAATTCTAGTGTATATATAAGTCGGCGAAGAGAGTTGGAGGGATAAGGGGAAAGGGAGTTGGAGGGATACGGGGGAAGAAGGAATAACAGAGGGATAAGGAGGAAATAGAGGGATAAGGAGGGAATATAGGAGGAGGATAGGAGGGGAGTTAGGAAGAATAGAATCGAAGGAATTTGCCGACAACTCTTGCCGACAAAATAGAAGTGTGTTCACACTTAGGCTTAGAAAAAGATTTTTCTAAGCCACTTAAAAATTAACCCTATTCACACTTGCAACATCTCACTGACAAGGATTGACGAGGAGATGCCCCGAGTTTTCTACTGGTGGCTCTGGAGAGGGTCACAACGACGGATATATCTATCAATGTCCCGGAGACTACTTGACGACCTTGTCTCCGACCAGATCACCTGGAGGCCTTGGAGAGATCATCCAAGGTGGGCCGAGGATGGACAGGAGCTGGCTCGCGTTAGGAGAACCTCCTGGCTGAGGATGGAGAGGATAGAGGTGGAGCTCCATTGCTATGATCGAGTTTTGAGGCAATTTGGTCTACAGTAGGGGATCCCATCTCTCAGGGACTACGAGTTTTCCTGGACTGTCTGAGATAACACTACAGTCAGCGGGGCTCTAGATATGCAGTGCTTCTGGAGTGAGGACACGGATGATGCCTCCATTCAGCCAGTGGATGGGGACAACACAGGGGTTGCTGACGGCTACGATGCCTGGTACGTAGGCATCCGCCCTCCTCGGATGACGAGGGCTCAGGGTTCGATTCATGCAGTTGTGCGTCAGATGGGGAGGCGACGCCAGACGACCATTGAGGTGGCACAGGGTCATGGCAGGAGAGAGCAGAGGAGGCCACAGGCTTAGCAGAGGTCACAGCAGTGGTAGATGAGGGAGAAGAGACCCCCTTCTCCATGGAGAGAGAGGCCACCATCGCCCGATAAAGGTAAGGGTGTCGAGGTAGGAGAGTAGCGAGATGGCTACTTTTCGGGCGAAGACTATCCGTCTCCAGGCTCAGGTGCAGTCCTTGTAGGATGAGGCTGCATGACATGGAGAGGATGCCACATAGCTCAGAGATGAGGTCACATGCCTCAAAACATGGAGCGAAGGGGCGAGCACTTGGGACCTAGCACGGGCTATTTCCCAGATCACATTCTATCAGACGCTATACCACCATATGGTGCCAGAGGAACAGAGGTTACCACTGTCGGTCACCATTATGAAGCCTATCATGATGAGGTCATCGAGGACATCATCATGATCAGAGTCCAGGACTCATAGCACCACACGGACTGCGATGGGGCCACCTCGTCCACCTCAGGGTGGGGGAGGAGATGAGGCTGAGAGCTCAAGGGGTTCTCGAGGCTAGCTGCTACATACTCGCACTCGCAAGATTGATACATAGTGTTTATTATTTTTGATAGAGGATTGAGTATACCGAGGTACAGATTGTGGCATACCGATCCGGTTTTGAGATGATGTATATATTGTTGATATATATATAGATGAGATATTTTTGATCATATGACTTATCTTATGTGTTTGTATGATGCTTTAATGTTTTGATGTGATTGATTTGATGATTCATGTAATTATGTCGTTTGGAAATATTATGATTTGAATGTCATGCTTTAAAATTTAAATGAAATAATCTGATGTGAACAAATTGGTTGTTTGTGGGATAATTTGATAAAAATAAAAGCGACTTTTAACAATAATTTCAAAGGACATTGTCGTTATTTATGACCATTTCATGGAGTCACCGCTCGCTAGGTCGTCAAGCTAATCCCGGTATAGAAATATTGCTAAAAGTAAAAGAGTGCTTAAGATACTGTCTTAAGACTTTGTTGTGATGATGCAAATGATGATGATGATGGTGATTTGTTTTCAGATTTCCATGAAAATATTATACATGAAATATATTTTTTTAAAAATGATTTTTGCTAGGCATAAATTCCTAAGTGTGATAAATTTTTTGAATAATTCCCTAGGAATTATACCATCATTGCAAAATTGAATTTTGACATAATGACATGAAATAGTAACAATGTGCATTGTTTTAAAGCATAATTGTGTAACATAATGATTTAAGTCATATGTTTTTATGATTTTTGTTTTAAAATAAATGGAAAATAAAATTAGAACGATGGTTTGTGCTAGGCATAGAATTATAGGTATAGACTTATACCAGCATCACGAAATCCAAAGAAGAAAATAAATTGTTGGTTTTATTGCAAGATGCATTTTTGAATTTTGATAAACAGAAAAATAATAATATGAAAACTTTTGTTTGAAATTATTTTTGAGATTTTGTGAGAAGATGTATGTAATTGCTTTGATACAAAACAAAAATTCTAAAATAAAAGGATAAAATTATTCCGAAAAGAGTTACAAAAATATCTTAAATTATCTCAAAGAGAAATGTAGATTTATAAGGAATCCTCATGTGCAAATGTGAATTCATTACCGATCTTGATTTATCATAACGATACAAAATCTCTCAAATACAAATGTGTGTGTGATTGTATTGTTCATTTACCAATTTTGAGCAAGATAATTTGATACAAGTGATTTGAATTAACCAAATAAGTGTTCATTAACCATGATTTATATGTATATAACCGTACCAGACTACTATGTAAGTCGGGTTATCAAGAGCTAGCTAATCCATAAGCACACATAGGTCTGTACAAAAGAAGGTCGCTAATGTAACAGACATATCACCACGCTAGGAGTTACCCAAGGCCAAGCGGGTTGGGCACAAACCACCTGTTATGGGGCTTACCTCATAGTTTTCGAATAATTAAGAATTCCAGGGATTCAAGCTCATCAACCCTTCTTTTCTTTTCAATGGGTAGGGAAAGGGATTTTATTGCTTTTACTTCTTCTTTTTTTCTTGTCTCTTTTTTTTTTTTTCTTTTTTGTATTTTTTTTTTTCGTATCTTTTGCTTTGATATTTGAGATAATGTTGAAATAGTGCTAAGAGAGTACAAAATGATTCTGAAATAATGCTTATTTTTCTCATGATTTTTCTTGATTTTTCTTTTTCTTTTGCTTCCTATTCTAGGGATACTTGCTCGGATTAGCTGTAGAGCAAGGGATTTTTATTCTAGGTAGGGGTGAGCTTGTCCTTTTGTCAATTCTCAAATATTCTAGACCATGTGCATGATAGGATAGCAGGGAAAACTTTTTGCTCAAGAAACCACTTCTACTATGTAGCATAGCATAGACATTACAAATATAATCATTTTATTGTGAAAGGATATGCTTGGTTTAAGTAAATAACAAGATCAATTCTCTGTGCTCAAACTTTATTTAATTGAATTTTGTGGACTTTGATATAAGAGAGATTAGTAATCATGAGAGATAAAATCAAGATATTTATTTTTGTGTTTGCAAAAGTGAGAGATTCCAAATAAATGCTAATTTATCCAAAATAATTTGAAAATATAATTGCAATACTTTAAGAATAAATATATACAACAAATATTTTTGAGGAGTTTGATAATTTGGACTCTCTCTCTTCTTTATTATTATTTTTTTCTGGTTTCGAAAGAGTCAATAATATTGCTGTTTGTTTTTGTTTAAATAGTGTTATACATTTTTTAAATGAGACAGCATGCAAAATATATACAAATGATGAAATGACCAAAAATTATGCATAATATCGCTTAAGATGCATAATATTCATAGGTTATTTTAAATCTTTACCATCTAAGGTAGCTAATTTGTATGCTCCCGATTCAAATTTAGTAGTGATAATATATGATCCAAGCCAGTTGGGTTCAAATTTACCTTTAAGGTCTTTAGTTGCATTAGTATTTTTTTTATTTTCTTTTAAAACAAGGTCGTCGACCTCAAAGGATCGATGATGAACTTTCTTAGCATATGATCTTTTAAGCTTATTTTGGTAGGCACGAAGATGCTCCAAAGAATTGATGCGCTTTTCATCTAGGAGTTCCAGCTGACTGAGTCTGCTAGCTCGATATTCATCTCCTACTTCGGTATCTTGAAGTAGTAGAGCCAAAGAAGGAACTTCTAATTCAAAGGGAAAAATAGCTTCAGCGCCATAAACCAAAACAAAAGGTGAAGTACCTGTGGGAGTACGAACACTAGTGCGATATGCCCACAAAGTTGGATATAATTGAATGTGCCAGTCGCGGCCAGATTTATTGACCAATCTTTGAAGAATTTTAATTAGTGTTTTTTTAGATGCTTCTGCTTGCTATTACCCTGAGGATAATAGGGAGTGGACCAGCGATGTTGAATTTTATATTTTTGGCATAATTTCTTAACATCTTTATTTTTTAAACAAGTTCCATTGTCTAAGATGAGATTTGCAAGAATTTCAAACCTACAAATGATTTGATTAAAAATAAATTTAGAGACTTGTGTGCCAATGCAGGAAGCTAAAGGAATAGCTTCAACCCACTTTGTAAAATACTCAGTGGTAGTTATGATGAATTTGTGTCCATCAGATGACATAGGATTAATTTTGCCAATAATGTCTAAGCCCCATTTTGAAAAGGGCCAAGGAGATGAAATAGCCTGCAGTTCTTGTGCAGGAGCATGGACAATGTCAGCATGTTTCTGGCACTTATCGCAATGGTGCACATAATCATGTGCATCAGTTTCCATGGTAGGCCAAAAGTAGCCTATCCTAAGGAGCTTTTTAGCAATGACACTACCACTGAAGTGTCCTCCACAAGATCCATCGTGGGCTTCACTCAAATCTAATTTGGATTCTTCTAGATTCAAACATATCAATAAGATACCTTCAAAATATCTCATATGTAAAGTATTGCCAATTATTACAAATCGACTTGCTCGTCTACATAATAACCGACGTTGGTTTCTATTAGAACTGGCAGGGAAAGTCCCATTGTGAAGAAAATCAAATATATCCGTATACCAAGGTTCAGGAGTAGTTTCATTTATTACAAACACATCCAAAGGTTCTAAGCATGAATTATTTGAAGCGGGTTCTTGGAGTCGACGAATAATGATGGTGGCATGTTCGTCATCTAACTCCAAGGGCAAAAGAGATGCAGCTGCGGCCATAGCGTCGACCGCACAGTTGCTAGTTCGAGGAATAGCTTCCAAGGTAACTTTATCAAACAAGGACAACAACTACAAAACATATGCTTTATATGGACGTAATTTATCATCTCTGGTTTGATAAACATCATTGATTTGATTTATGACAATTTGTGAGTCACCAAAAACCAATAAACTTTTGATTTTCAATGCCAAAGCAGCTAGTAATCCAAGGATAAGAGCTTCATATTTGGTAGTGTTATTGGTGCAAGCAAATGTTAATTTAAAGGACAAAGGTATAATGTGTTTTTTTGGAGATATTAAAATAATACCTGCACCAGCCCCACTCATGCATCGGGCTCCATCAAAGTATAAGGACCATTGTTCAACATGGTCTGCCTCTAATTGAAGGCATTCATCAGAAACTCAATGATGAGGGGATGGGTAGACTCTAAGGGTGCAGCAGCTAATTGATCTGGTATGATTTGACCCTTAAAAGACTTTTGTCCTATGAACGTGAGTTCAAACTTGCTTAGAGCAAGAACCCACTTTGTTGTACGACCCGATAAATAAGGTCAACTCATGAGATACCGCAAGGGATCATATTTAGCAATGACATATATTTTTTGACTAAGCATATAATGGCATAATTTTTGTGTAGAAAATACGACTGCTAGACATAGTTTTTCTAATGCTGTGTAGCGGGTTTCATAACTAATTAAATTTCAGCTAATATAATAATTAGCATGTTCTCTTTTCTCATCATCAAGTTGAGCTAACATAGCTCCTAAAGCAAAATTTGAAGCTAAAATATACAGGATAAATGGGCGATCAGGTCTAGGCGATGAAAGCACAAGTGGGTTAAGGAGGTATTGTTTGAGAAGTTCAAAAGCTTCCTTACATTCGTCGTCCCAATTAAAAGGGACATCCTTCTTAAGGAGCTTAAGAAAGGGACTGGTTTTGTCCGCCAGCTTATCGATGAAGCGACGGATGGCTTGAAGCTTACCTTGTAAGCTTCGTAACTTAGATATATTGGTAGGTGCGGGCATATCAGTGATAGCCGCAATCTTGAGAGGGTCAATTTTGATACCACGTAAAGAAACTAAAACCCCTAATAGTTTACCGGACTTGACTCTGAATATACATTTGGCTGGATTTAATCGAATAAGATATTCTCTTAACCAATTAAATACTTTTCTCAAATCATCTAAATGATCATCTTCATTAATAGAGAGAGCTATAATATCATCTACATAATCATGTAGGATATCATGCATCATATCATGAAAGATATAAGTCATGGCTCGTTGATATGTTGCGCTTGCATTCTTTAAACCAAATGGCATCACTTTCCAACAAAAGGTACCCCAAGGGGTAATAAAGGTTGTTTTAGCCTGATCTTCAGGAGCTATCCTGATCTTATTATAACCAAAAAATCCATCCATTAGGGACATCATTCCACTCCCCACAGTAAAATCAATGATTTGATCCATGTTGGGAAGAGGAAAATCATCTTTAGGGCATGCAACGTTAATATCTCTAAAGTCCAGTGCAAACCCTAACTTTGGTAGCTTCTTTCTTGGTGACTGGAACTACATTCGAGATCCATTCAGCATAATCAATAGCTTGTATAAAAATAACATTCAGGAGTTTTTCTAACTCCCCTTTGACTAGCAAGGCCACTTTGGGATGCATTTTTTTGAGTTTCTGTTTAACAGGTTTAGCATCCGGATGGACTACTAGATGATGCATGACTACAAAAGGGTCTAAACCTGGCATATCTTCATATGTCCAAGCGAAGACATCTTCATATTCTTTAAGGAATGCAATGTATTGCTCTTGTTTTTCTTGACTTAATTCTGATCCAATACTGATGATGTGAGGATTATCCTCAGTTCCAATGTTAACCTTAATGACGTTTTCTACTTCCATGTGTAGATCTCTTTCAAAATTAGGTGGGGTAGGTGAAACGCCCAATTCTTGTAATTCCTTTAAGGTTAACTTGGATAATTCATCTTGAGGAGTCGTGGCCTCAAGTTGGGCTATAGTAGGTATAGAACCATCAAAATAAAAACCATTGTGTAACATCTCTTCCACGAAGACATCATGGAAAATATCTCCTTCCAACTCATCATCGGATTCAACAATCATTTTAGGATAGGCTATGGATAGCATATTGCAGGTAGAAGAATTATTCTTGGGATACAAAGAATCTTGTTTATCTAGATAATCTTGATAACATATGAGTTGATCATCATCTTCAAAATGGAAGGGTTGATCCTTACTAGGAAATAGGCCCACACCACATCGGGCGGGCCATGGTTCTACCTCAAAGGGTTCTTTCATACCATCTTGGAGAGGTCCAAAGCCTTTCCCTTTATAGCCCAATTTAAGCATTATGGGTTTAGCTTCAATATATTCATTAGCAAAATAGCATCGAGCATATCCATCACAATGCGTCTTGATGTTTTGGGGTATTATTCCCCAATAATATCCTTTATAAATAAAAGCACATCTCTTGACTTGGTAGATACTTCCCATAGGTTGTGGGAGTCCCAAGGTATGAGGAGAAGGTGGCAAATTACTTAAGATAATGGAATATTGCATAGAAGCATTTGTTTTTTCTGATATAAGAATTTTAGATAAATCAGGTAAGAGTTCATTAGAAAGAGCATAAGAGGTAGAAGGATCATTCCCTATATCTTTAGATGTGGAAGGTATGATAGATGTAGATAATGTGGAGGTGTTAATAAATGGGTCTATAGGTTTTGAAATTATAGGGATGGAACATGAAGGATTGGTTGTGGATTTAAGATCTTTTTGAGGTTTTAGTGTGGTTTGTTTAGAAAATTGTTGAGTTATATATGAGGGTGAAATTAATGGAGGAGAAATAGATGCAGTTATGGGTGTGTGTTTCACACGTTTAGATGAAAAATAAGAATTTGGATGTGTGGATTACAGAGCAGGGCAAAATTGAACTCCAACAGGTTCTGCCAAAGCACACATATCAAAGGGTCTAGGATCACCATGGATAGTGACCAACTGATTTTTAAATTTGAATTTAACACATTGGTGTAAAGTTGATGGGACAACTCGCATTGCATTTATCCAAGGACGACCCAAGAGTATATTGTATGATGCGGGGCAATGTACAATAAACACGGTCATGTCTAAGGTTCTCGGACAAACTTGCAATGGGATGGTGATAACTCCGCACGTTTCTTGTGTTTCGTCATTGAAAGCTTTTATGATCATGTCAGTTTTCTTCATTTCATCACTTCTAAACCCAAATATTTGGTAGAAGTCAAAAGTGCATATGTTTAAATATGAACCATTATCAATCAAGACTCGTTTAACAGCTACATATCCAATTAGGGCAGTAATATATAAGGGGTTATCCTTTTGTAAAATATGTTGTGGGATATATTTATCTCGAAAGTCAATACAATCAACTTCTCGAGTGATGATAGTATTGGACATGGCTTCAAGTTGAATATTTTGAGGTACCATCATTTGGCTTAATGTGAGCATTAACTCATCCCTATGGGTAGGAGAAAATCTTAACAAGTCCAAAAGGGAAATTCTGGCTGCAGTATTGGATAATTGTTCATTAATATTGTAAGGAGGCTTAGGTTGAACATTAGACATATGATTCCCTTTATTGGGATTTTACAAAATAAATGGAGCTGATCCATCATTCTGAGTTTTATCCTTTTGAGAGTTTTGAGCCTGTTGTCTGGTAAAAACTTTGATGGTACCTACAATGTTATATTGAAGACGTTGAATTGGTCTCGGTCTAGAATTTATGGCTTGTTCATTAGGAAGGAACTGATTAGAAGAGGGTCGAGTAGTAACTCTTATAGGAAATGGTTATTTCGAAACCATAGAATCTGTGATAGGTTGAATAGGATCTGATTCGTCTTCAGAACTATTCGATTGATTTGAGGTGATGTCTATTTCACTTTTAGTATCCGATTCTACATCACTAGGATCTGGTGTTTGAGTATTATATAGGGGTCTAGACGTAACCATGGAGAAATTCATGTCAAATTTTTGTAAATCATGATTAGGTAAATGTCCGCTAATAGTTCCTACATATCGGGTAGGAGGAGGGACATTATGATGCTCAATTTGATTGGCCATCTCTTTACCATGTTTTGGTAAAGGATGTTGAAATATATCTAATGATTGATTAGTATTTTGATTCTGATTTTGAGGAATGTTCTTTTGAGTATTACTAGGAGGATTTTGTTTAGGTTGAAAGGCTTGCACCTCCATTTCATTATTATCAATCAAGTCTTGTATTTTATGTTTTAATCTTTTGCAAGAGTTTGTAGCATGTCCAGGTCCTCTATGAAAATCACAATGTAAATCAGCTCTGTATCTGGGTATAGTTGGATCAGGTTCCCGGATAGTTGGTAATTGAATCAAACCTCTTTTGAGTAATTGGGGTAGAATAGTTGATAATGGTTGATTCAATCTAGTAAACTCTCAAGGTGGTTTATCAGGAGGTTTTAATATAAACTTCTCTGTTGTTTTTGTAGTATTAACATTAGCAATGTTTCTACTATCAGTGACTCCATCACCTACAACTTGTTTGTTTTTATATTGATTTCTGGATGTTTTCTCATCATCTTTCTTTTTGAGCTGACCTCTTCTAATGAGAGAATCTTCCACCCTTCGAGCTAAGTCGATAGCTTGATCGAAGGTGGTCAAGGTAGCAATTGATAATTCATAGGATATTTGTTCTTGCAAATTATTAATAAAAATGTCCAACATTTCCCTATAAGGTAGCACAAAGTGCAGTTTTCCTGTCAACTGCCTCCATCTAGCTAAGAAATCAGCAAAACATTCATCTTTGTCTTGTTTTAAGTTGTATAAATCTTTAATGGTCACGTGTCTCTCGATGTAAGCACTAAATTGATGCACAAAAGACTCAGCGGTCTCTTCAAAATTTCTCAAAGAATGAGTGGGCAATTGATAGTACCACTCTAATGCCATTCCTCCTAAAATTTTTAGGAACATTTTTAGTAATAGCAAGTCATCATGTGATATATCATGACATGCTATCCTAAACATGCGAAGATGCTCTATGGGATCTTCATTTCCTTTATATATAGGCAGGATGGGCATGGGAAAGTGCTTAGGGTATGGTTGTGCTACAACTATGGGATCCAAAGGCTGACTACACATCTCTCGATAATTATACGAGGGACGGTAGGGATCTATCTGGTCCATGCGGGAAGCTAACTATTTCACCATGGCTTCCAGATTACTGGTTTTCCCACCAGATTGGTTCGATAGGGCATTAATATGGGATTTGTGAGCATATTATGGAGGGACATGAAGATTAGATGCTATATTGCTATTATGTAAATTGTTGGTAGGAAGGGTGTTATGAAGAAGTTTTGAAGTTGTATTATGTTGTATCCCGATTGTTGAAAATTGGTGTTTGGCTTCATTTTAGGTTTTTGTCGATTTGAAGCATATTAATCAATAGTTTGGCAAAATAAAGCAGTGAATGAAGGTCTCTTTTGTGTGGGAATGATTTTAGGCTCAATAACAGGTTCCTTAGGGGGTTGGGTAACCTGTTGTTTTTGCATGTTCCGAATCATAGTGACCATATCTATATTGGATGGTCCAGCTTTATCACTTTCTTGATCAACAAAAGACAAAGGATTAGTGTGCACGTTAAACATATGTTCCATGGCTACTTGAGTATCACTAATTTGTCCTCTATCAATACGAACTGCCATATTAAGAGCACCAATGTTATTACTGAGAAATTTCCAAAAATGATCTATATTATCAAAAGCAACAGTTCCGTCTGGAGCCATTCTAGGGGATGAGGATCCTTCCTCTTTAACATTTTCTTCTTGTTCATCTACAACCAGCTCATCTTCTTGTTGTTCTAGAGTTCCTCCTTTCGGAATTGAATCCTCAGGAAGGACATTTGGGTTTTTTGTTTTGTTTCCTAGCCAATCTTCTTCTTCTTCTTCTTCAGTTTGTTTACCATTCCTAAGTCTAGGCATTGTGCTTAAGTTTAGATTTCAGAATATATATATATATATATATATATATATATATATATATATATATATATATATATATATATATATATATATATGATAAGCTTAAGAGGTATATATTTTAATTATATACCTACTATAGTATTTAAAATAAAATGTTTTGGTTTTGTTATGTTTTTGGTTTTTCTTGTTTTTTATAACAATATTATAAAGATAACAAACAACACACTAAATGCAAGAAATAATAATAATGAAAGCAATGATCTAGTTTTCTATAAACAATTTATAAATATCATTAACGGGCTCAAGTTATTTAGGAGTCATGAAATGTTCTTCAAATTGAAAATTTTCTTTCAAGAATTTGACAAAAAGTGCTATAGTGATATTATCTGTCTCAGACTCTGGTTGGTAGAAATAAAGTTCGTGGCAATACTCTCGATATAACACAGCTCTAGGAACTCTCCTCCACATTTCCCTATCCATAAGAACGACCTCTTGGTCTTCTACACGACCTAGTAATTGGTGTATAATAGTTGCGTTCTCAAGGTATTCTTCAAAGGTGAACAATTCTGAAGACACAAGAGCTCTCCTATAAGCTAACCACCTATGGCAAGCTCTCTGAAGTTCATGATAAAAAATGAGTTGATGAGGATCCAGGATTCTATCTAGGGCAAACCTTTTAATTTTCCTAAGTTCGGTTGATCTAGATGAAATAATACCCAATCTCCTATTAAGTTCGTCCCACAAAGGTGGAACTCTATATGTTTGAGATAGTCTAAGTAAAGAATTAAACTCTATGGCTATTATTTGATTTTAAACATTTATAGTGATAGCTAGTCTTTTCTTAGGAGATACCATCTAAACATGATATGCAACTTAGTAGTTTTCTAATGATTTTAAATGCATCTATGTTTTTTTTGTTTTCAAAAGGTTTTTAGTTTCACGTTGGGTTCACCAAAATGTATCGCTCCAAATTTTTTGCACCCTTACCTTCAGGCTATAGGATCCGTGCTCGAAAGGGGGATGTGAAAAGGATGGGACAATACCTCGGACTGAGAGGCCCTTTGAAGGTCCCGCCTCTCGGGGGAGGAGTATTAAGGTGATTTTTCGACGGATGGTGGGGTTCACCAGGAAACGTTTAGTGGCAGTTTCCATGCCTAGGTTGTGAATGTGTTTGATGTTTTCAGTTTTAGCTTTAATCATCCAAGTCCTAGGTTTTTCCAAATGAATCTAAACTGTTCTACATGAAATGCAGGTTTAAATGAATACAAAAATAGAATTAAACAGAGAATACAGGAAATATACTAGATTGGAAAAAGGTCATACCTGATCCGGATGTCTGATGGAGGTTCTGATTTTTGAAGCAGTCAAGATCACCTCTGATCTAACAGGATCATCTGCAATCAGACAAGATCATCTGACTGACGAATTTGTCAGAGACTTGCAATCATAGAAATAAACACAGAGTACAAAAAATGTAGCTATGCTGATAAAGGAAAATGATATGAAATGATAATAATGATGTTAATAAGATAATCCCAAATAGAAATGCAAGTAAATTATCATGCTTTAATAGCTGATCATGATTTTATTATATACTTAAGCTACATGGGTGAACTCCAAGATGTAGAATAACATGAAATAATAATAAAACTAACTAGATGCAGAATAAAATAGTAGAAAGGTATAGGAAAAGCGCAAACTCTGGGCACTGATTGCCCCCAATGTCGACTATAGTCGAAATCGTCTAGAGAAGAAGAAATCATCTTGAATTGTGGGGTGATCGTCCGAGATTGTACAGGATCGTCTACGATGATCTGAGCTTGCTCCGACTGAAAAAAAATGAAGTTCCTGCAAACAAACTTGGAAAAATACAAAGGCAAATGGTGATTTAAGATGGTCTAATGCAAATAGAACTCGTGTTACAGGAAATTTCAGCCAAGGGAATGTCAAGGGGAGGGCCTAAGATTAAATAGGCATAGGAAGGAGGTTGGGAGGTTGGAGATCATCCCCATTTGGGAGATTTCTAACGAGAGAAGTCTCTAACCGCACAGACACGCTTTTGCCCCGGTTAGACGTCGTTGAAACAGAAGCTAATTATGAAAAATTAGTTTTGGGACGAAATCGTTTGGACGTTCTGCTCTAGACGAATTCGTTTGATCTGAGGCAATATCGTCTGATCGGTGACGATATCGTCCAATGGTCACAACAAATCCTAAAAATGGCATAGAAAACAAGGAAACGGGTAGCAGGCGATTTTGGAGCGGTTTCGGGGTTGAAATTTAAATTTGAATTATTACTAAAGTAATTTTAATTATTTGCTAAGGGTTTACTGTGCCAATTTTAGGGTGCTACAGTGGGTGTGTGGTGGTTGTGTGTTAAATTTCCTATTAATAAGTATAGTTCTTGGCTTTAGGAGGGGTCATGGTTGGGAGGAGTTTGCCCAACCATGTGCATTGGTCGTAGGGGTTTCTCACACTAACGAAATAAAAAAAATATATTTATTTTTAATATTTATTATTAATGAAAGATATTAATAAGAAGAATACATATTAATAATATTTTTATACTAAGTTGTAAGCTTCTTGCAATGGTAAGGGTTTTGGCCTCTTTTTAATAGGTCCAAGGTTCAAGACCTACTCGGTATGAGGGGACCAAGACCCCTCATAAAAACATGTGTAAACTCATTGAATCAAGTGGTATTAGGTCAATCGTTTAGATTTCTCAATATTTCAAGGAGACCTATGTTTGAATCTTGCTAAATGATATATGGATAATAAACAAGCTTTGTTGTAATACCACTATGTGGTAATGATGTAATATGGGTGGGACCAGTTTCAATCCCATACAACCCATTCTATATATATACCAAAAATATTTTTTTTGGTACATAGGTGAATTGGTTACAATCACAATTTGTAGTAACTATCAAGGGAGGGTTCCAACCATCAACAACTGCATCCAATAAACCTACCCATAAATCACAATTTGTAGTAATTGCCAAGGCAGGGTTCCAACCATTAGTGACTACATCCAACAGACCTACTCGTATCGATTTAATGGTAACTCAACGTGAGATGAGGACCACCGGACGCATAGAGGTCATATCTTAATCATCAGTATGGTTCAACACGTGGGAGGAAATGGGGACCACCGAATATGCAGGGAACGGACCGTCGTCACCAAGCAAGCACAACACACAAAGGATTCAGATCGGACTACTGGCTATGTATGGGCATGCCCATGAGATTGGAACCTAGATGACATATCTTAAAGGTAGGGTTTTCATTTTGTATAGTTTTACTAGAGGTCATTTGTTAAAGGTTGAGTTTTGATCCTATGGAATATTGTCAAAGGTCGTTTCTCAAAGGTAGGGTTTGTATCCTATGGAATATTTTCCAAAGGTAATTTCTCAAAGGTAGGGTTTTGATCATGTGGAATCTTGCTAGAGGTCAATTCTTAAAGTTAAGGGTTTGATCCTGTGGAATATTACTAGAGGTTGTTCTCAAAGGCAAGGGTTTGATCCTATGGAATATTTTTAAAAACCTTTCTCAAGCATGGATTTGGTCCTATGGAATCTTTCTAAAAACCTTTTCTCAAGAAGTATTTTAGGGTTTGGTAAGGCAAGCACTATAACTTGCATATATGTAGGAACCTACCCAGCTCTTGGCTGAGCATAGTAATGGCAAGTGTTTGACATTGGAGCTTTTTCCATTTTCTACCATCAACCACATTTCGACCTTAACAAATGGACAATATAGCTTAGGTTCTCAATGCCCACCCTTGTCGAGCTTCTAAGCCACAATATATAAATAAAATCATACAATAATCCTTTATGGCTAAACTCGATGCGATATCCATTGTGGAGGTGCCTTCAGCCTACATCCAATGCTTAATCTTGACACTTTAAGCTTGGGCACTAATTTGTAATTTTGTATGCATGTGGCTAGATCGACTGCAATACAAAAATGGATAAACAATACCTAGAGATAAAAATCTCTAATTTTGAATTCATGATGACCAGATGAGGATACTTCGTTATAAATTTCTCATCACCTGAATATCGAAACATATTTTTCATTGAGGTCCATGGTTTTTGGGATCTAGTCCTCTATATATGATTCCTTAGACATTGAGATTCGACCCACAAGAAGAGGAAATTGAAGAGGTGGCAACTTGGACTTGGATTCCTTTTTTGCCTCTACACTTATAGAATAAGCCAACAATAGAAATTATAGGAAACACCATAGGAACATATATTGATTGTGTCCCTTCAAAGCCTAATAATGTAATGTAGGCCCATATATGTGTAAAGGTAAACTTGATGAAATGGCTCCTAGAAAATACTGGGATCAAAGTTCTTGAATGGGTTCATACCCAACCATTGGACTACAAGCAAATCCATTTTAAATGCATTGCTTATCACCAACATGAACACTTCTCTCAAAACTATACATCAAAACCCTGACCAGTTCAAAAAAAACTAAATTTCAAACTATCAAGCTTAGAAGGTCTAGTATATTGAGAAGTCAACGAAGGCCTAAGTAGGGGAAAATGAACCCACAAAGCTCCAAAAAATTTGTCATCCTTACATTAGACATAGAGGAGGAGACACAAATATCACTTAATAATGAAGCTTAAGAAAAATGTAAAGAAACAATGAAAGAATCCATTAAGGAACACTTAGATGATACACAAGAAGCACAATAGGAGACTCATGACAAAGAGTTGAACCACTCAGATGAAGACATTGAAGAAGATGATGAGGAGACCTAACCCATGGAGTTACTCATACTAGGAGGCACTCGACAACTTGCTCAATAATTAGGAGTAGAAAGTCCAACCAAATTCTAACAAAAGAAAAAATTCAAAAGAATATCCAAAATAAAAATTAGACTACTTTAAAATTTTCAAAGTCCTCAAAAAATTATAGTGCTTTCATGGAACTATAGGGGATTGGATAATCCTTTGAATAAATATACCTACCAGATCTTGTAAAATTGCATAAACCATTTGTAGTATCTTTACAAGAATAGAAAATGGTATATAATGTAGTGGTACTAGAGTAGAATAATATATGGAGACAATTAGAGCATGATGCACTAAGTTTGTTAAGTGCATTAGATAGGATTATAACAACATGGGATTTCCAAAAATTAGAACGTATGGAAAAACATAAACATAGTGATATCCAATCACCCTTTGTCCCTTGAAGTATCCAATCACTTTCATTGTTTGGGGAAATGATACTCCTACTAAAGCATGCATTGAGATTTTCAATTGGGATTCCTTTGGAACTTCTATCTATTTTGTGGTTTCTGCCTCTAGAGTATCCTCTTATTCCTCTAAATATTATGTGGGTGGTGCCTCATCCATATCAAGCAATTATAATTTTTTATGCACACACTTGTGCTTTAGGGAATGCTTTTCATCATAATTATAGCATAGCCCTTGGACCCTTCTAGTCTCCATCTCTTTACAAGTCAATGTTTTGATGGTTGGAGATTTAGTGATAGGATTTGTTGTAGGCTTATATGGAAAATGTGGTCGATATTGAGGAAATTTAGAGGTACATCCTTGAGCCTTGAATTTTTCTTCTATGAATTTTTCCAAACTTATTGCCTATTGTAATGTTTGGGGCCTCAAAATTTTATCCTCAACCTTAATTTCATCTTTCAAACCGCTCACAAAACAACTATGAAAGAAGTCAACATTTAAACCAGTGGTATGATTGGCTAATTTTTTAAACTGAGTTTGATACCCTCGAATGGTTTAAGTTTGTCTAAGTTTAGAAAGGGCTCCTATAAAATATTCAAACTCACCAGGACCAAAGTGAGTAAGTAGGTGTTGCTCAAATTTATGCCAAGAAATATCAGGTTGGGTCTTCCTAAGCCATTGAAACCAATGTAGTGCATCTAATTCAATATTGAAAGAGGTAACTATCAAACACATGTAGTGTGGGATATTATTAAGATTGAATTATTATTCTACCTTATAGAAAAACCCCTTAAGATCTTTTCCATAAAATTTTGGGAAGTCTAATTTGGCAACTTAAATCCATTGTTATTTGGTACATTTCATTGATGGTGACTCGTACCTTCATCTTGTTGATCATGATGATCCAATTTGTCATGTGGAAGGGGATCAATAGAGACACACTTTTCCAATTCTCTAAGTTTATCTTTGAATTCTTCTTTCATTTCCTTCTATGTCCTGGTGATAAAATTCATAAACTCCTAGAAAATTTTGAATTATGCCTTTAACTAGTTTAAGCTTTTACCTAATTGGACCCCTAAATATTTTCCCAAATAATCCATCTACATAACAATTTTTACCTCTAATTCTTTTTGCTTTTGTTATTCTTGAGTACTTGAAGCTATGTTCAAAGAGTTATGACTCGTTGGTAATACTTACTAAAAATAGAAATTTGATTTCAAAGGTTATTATTTTTAGTAATGAGCCCAAAAAATTGTTTGGGTGCTATATATCAAAATGATCAGCTATAAAAGACTATATTAATGGGCTAGGTCCCATGATGATGTTTTTGGTACCCCTACAAGTGTATGGAGGCTATATATCAAACTGATCAGCTCGATGATACGGTCGCAATGAGTTATATACCACAAAAATAGTTTTGGACACCCTAGATTTTTTTTAGGGGATGTTATCAGTATTCCTCCTAGAGTTTTGGTTTTCTCAGAAAATTTATTTCTTGTTGGCCAACCTCTTATAATCCTCTATACTATATGTTCAGACTACTACCACTATCCAATGAACCCTACCATTATTTTTTTTAATGTTTGGTCTAACTCTATTTTGACTACTACCACTGTTCAATCAACCCTGACATTGTTTTGATGATTTTATGGTCTAACTCTATTTTAACTACTATTTACAGGCTAGTCCATATCTATTATAAATTATGACTTGTTACTAACATTGAAAACTAATAAATTTGTACTGACTATTACTAACTAAAACTGAATATTCTCGATTGTTACTGACATTAATTGCCATGTTTCCACTATTTTTGACTTTGACATTTTTGGCTTGACTATTATGTTTCTCTATAATTTCTTGTCTATTTTCATGTAGTAACTCTATAATAGGTATGTCTTCTTTAAATATTTAATTTATATGGTAGGGTTACAGTTATAGGTTTAATATTCATAGAACAAGATTTTGTTATAGGCTTGATATTCAACACAATAGGGTACCCTAAGCCAAGGTGTATGTATTGCCCATAGGTCCTTTGCTATACCATAGTGATGAAAAATAATTCTCAAACCAATATTTTAGGCCACTATTCAAGGAATATTCCATGCATACCCTTAAGCACACTACCTGTCTCTCTATTAGTATGAGAGGGTGATATTTTTGGATGTTGTGTTCAATGTACTATGTATAATAAATGATAAAAATCTTCTTAAGGGCTAAAGGTTTTTTCTATTTTTAAGGGCTTTCATGATATATCCAAAGATATGTGGGAGCTCAATTTCATAGACAGTTGTTGTTTGAGGCCTAGGTATTAGAGCCTAATTACCCTTCACTTCACTAGACACTTTATGGATAATATAGCTTAGTCATTAATGACAACTCCTCCATGATATTTGGAAAACCCTAACATAGGTTTTCTAACCTAATAAACTAATGCATAAAACAAAGGTTGATTTTTTTTTAAATAAGGATACTGGAAAAAAGTAAAAACACAAAATCTTATATTTGACAATAGAAATGGCAAAAATTGTCACAGTCATAGTAGAATACGACCCTAAAAAGTTCTCTAATACCACTTGTTAGGATCCTTTTCATTAAAATCAACACATTCACAAAAATAATACAATAAAACATAAATGCATGAAATACAAGATATTAAAATACGAAATATAAGCGTAGAAATAAAATAATCTCAGAAAGGATCAATATCATATTCTCTGATTAGCTGAGAAAAAAAAAAAGTGGATGATGTGGAGGGACGTTTTTTGCAGGATTGCCCAAATTTTTGAACTCGTTTCGCATATCTCACTCATCCGGACTCGGATTGAGCTAAAATTTTGAGGGTAGATGCCTGAAAAACCCTAGAACGTCTCCACCAATTTTCATATCATTTGGAGCAACACAGATCCTAGCGCATCCCTATGTGTGAACGAGATATTTGGCAAGTGGCTATGCGAGGGTTTCATCTAGGGTTGAGTGCAAGCAGCTCCAGAGGTTGGTTTTTAGGGCCTTCGGGCCCTAGTGGCAAATATTTTTGTGGTTTATGCTCAATATTTTAGCAGGAAATGTTGCAAGGGATCCAAGATGGGTTAGAAATTTATCTTTCAATAGATCATACTGTGAACTTGAGTGACAACGACTTCCAATTTGCTGCACAAAAGAAAAGTGAAAACCATACCTTTCCACGACGTCTAGGGCAAGGATTAAAGAGATCACAAAACAAGTTTCAAGCAGTTGATCAAAAAATGGCTCATATCTCAAGTGAATCTGGTGCTAAGGTGCACCCACAAAATAATTCTACTGTGAAAACCCTTGTCAAGGGTAATAATTTCGAAGACTCAGCCCCAAAAATAAATTTTAGGGATGCCCTCCATGGTGGACAGCCTCAGCCCAATGCTAATATCAATCTTAGGGCTTCCCATAAACCTCTAAGAATGCCTAATATTGATCCCAAGAAAATGGAGTCAGGATGTCTTAAAGCAGCTGATGGAACTCCTATTGTTAAGCTTGATATGGGTAACATTCAGATTGGCATTGAAGATTTGGAAAAAAGAGGACTAATTTGTCGGTTCGTGGGTTTTCATCCGAGTCTATCTGCTTTCAAAGTCTGGGCTGCAAAAAGCTAGAAAACTAAAGGTGAGTTACAAATCTCTATTTATCCAAATGGTTATTTTCTTGTTTTATTTGCTAATAATGAAGATAGAGAGAAAACTTTTCAAGGGGGTCCTTGGTTTTTTGGAAGGGCAAGGCTTTTCATGAAGCCCTGGCATACTAAATTTAAAGTCGAAGAAGAGATGCCTTCTATAGCTCCCGTGTGGGTTAGACTCTTTGGCCTCCCTATTGAATTTTGGAATCCTACTATTTTTTCTTCAATTGGAAACTCTTTAGGAACTTTTATGATGACTGCTGATTGTACTCAAAATTTTGAACATATTATTTATGCTCGGATTTGTGTTTTAATGGATTTTGACAAACCCCTACCTAAAAATATCACATTACAATTTGGGGAAGACACTTGGGAGCAAGTAGTGGACTATGAGAACATTCCTTTTCATTGTAGAATTTGCCATGAATATGGTCATTTGGCCGGTGCTTGCCCAAATAAAATTCTTGATCAAAAGAAAGAAGATATAAACTCAAGCATGTTTCCAAATACCTAAGAAGAAGAACACTCAGAAAAAACTAGTTATGAAGGATCAATCAAAGTCATCTTATGAAGGATCAATCAAAGTCATCTGCTAATATGTTTGAAATCCTTTCCACAAATGATGTCCCAAGTGAGGAAGAGGAAATAATGGAAACTAAAATCTTAGAAACACAATTTAAATATGAAGGGAAGAACTCAGAGACAAACCAACAAATCAAAGGTTTTCAAAAGAAAAAAAGGGAGAAAATTTACACAAGAAAAACAATTTTTCAAATGTCAAAACTTTAAATAATGCAGGTCCCAATATAGACTCCGTTGAACCATCTAGTAAAATTTTGGTTGTGTACGAGCATTCTTCAAGGTTAGAAGCCATCTCGGATTCAATTGGAATAAGTCAAGAAACAGGGAAAAAAAATTGAAGATGGATTCTAATCAAAAAGCAGGTCGCAAGACCAATCAATATCATATGGTAAAAGAAGGTGAAAAGCTTGTAGAGGAAGGTAAGATTAATGCCCTTCCCAAATTTTTTAGCCCTGGTATTAATGAAGATCATCACTTGGAATATTAGAGGACTCAAAGGGAGTCTTTCAAAAAAAAATGAAATTAGAAGAATGATTCAGATAAATCATCCACATCTTGTTTTCCTTCAAGAAACAAAGATGTCAATGGAGGATATGGACTCAATTGCCAATAAAATTTGGCCACTGGAAAAGTGGTTTCCCTCAGTTCCCAAGGGACTTCGGTGGCATTGCTTGTCTTTGGGACCCAAAAGAGGTAGTTATTCACCATATGGTTGGTAGTTGGGGTTTGTTGGCTATAGCTATTCAAAGTAGACATTCCAACCAAATTATGCTCTGCATTACTGTTTATGCTCCGACTTCTTTGGAGGAAAAAAGAAGACAGTGGAAGGATATTACTCATATTATCTCTCATTTTCTTGAAGCTTGGATCTTGATCGGAGGAGATTTCAATACCATCCTCTCTCCGGATGAGAAAAGGGGGGAAATAGAAATTTGGACAAAAGCACCGACCTCATGAGTGAATATATTGCAAACCTCCATCTTGTGGATATCCAACCGAGATAATGGCCTTATGACTTGGTCTAACAGAAGGCAAGGCTTAGCTTGTATAATGGAGAGATTGGATAGGTTTTTTCTCTCTAAAAATTTCTTAATCCATGGTCACATTCCTAAAGTGAAGACTCTTAATAATGTTGGTTTGGATCATTGGCCAGTCATGGTGGAAATGTGGAAAACCAATGTGAGTTTCTCTCCTTTTCATTTTCAATTAATGTGGCTTAGAGACATTTCCTTCAAGCCTCGTGTGCAACAATGGTGGAAGGAAGGTAAACCTAGGCATGGGACTAAGATGTTCTGTTTTGCCAAAATATTGCAATACATTAAATCCAAAATCAAGACTTGGAACTGGAAAGAGTTTGGGGATGTTCATAAAAAAACATGAAGTTATTGCTCATCTTGAAAATTTGAATAAGAAAATCCGTTTAGATGGCCTCACAGAGAAGAGAAGTGCGGATGAAATTAAACTCACAACTCAGTTAGAGGAATGGGAAAAAAGAGAAGAAATCTTATGGAAGCAAAAATCTAGAATTCAATGGCTCAAAGAAGGAGATCGAAACACAAATTTCTTCCACAAATCTCTTCTAGCTCGAAGATCTCACAACTTTATTTCTTCCTTAAAATCAGATTCTGGAGATGTTGTTTATACTTGGGATGGCATGAACTCTATTGTTGTTGATTACTTTTCCAATATTTTTGCTGCTACTCCTCTTGACTCATCTTCACAACAAAATGTTCTTCAAGCAATCCCTTCTCTTATCACTTCTAAGGAGAACTCTATTTTGACTGCTCTTGTTACTATCAATGAGCTTCAACAAGTAGTTTTTAAAATGCAAAAATGGAAAACCCCAAGTCTTGATGGTTTTCCCATTGAGTTCTACCAAGAGTTCTGGGATATCCTTCATGTTGATTTATTAGAGGTGGTGGAAGAAGCCAGGAAAGCCAAAGAAATTTTGAAGGTTATCAATAAAACTTATATTACTCTTGTTCCAAAAGCTCAAGAGGTTGATCATATCTCAACTTTTAGACCTATTGCTTTATGTAATGTTCTTCTCAAAATCATTACTAAAATCATGGCAGAAAGGTTGAAGCCTCTTTTGCATAAGATTATTTCCCCAGAGCAAGGGGGTTATGTGGAAGGACGTCAAATAGTAGATGAGATAGTTCTTGCTCAGGAAGCCATCCATTCCATGGATATGCAAAAATCTCCTTCCATGTTCATTCGGTTAGACTTATCCAAAGCTTATGATAGAGTGGATTGGCACTTCCTTATCAAAGTTTTGAGGCAATTTGGTTTCTCTAAGGATTGGATGGATTGGATTATGGGATGTATCTCTTCGAGTTTCCTACTTAGTTCTTATCAATGGCAGGCCTTCTCAGTCATTCCGCGGCTTCCTAGAGGTATTAGGCAAGGTGACCCGCTATCCCCTTATTTATTCATCATTCTTGCTGAATGCTTGGGTAGGACTATAACCAAAAAGAGGGAAAACAAAACCCTTGAGGGAGTTACCATTGCTCATGGAGCTAGACCTATCTCTCATCTTCAATTTGTGGATGACTCTACTCTTTTAGGTAAAGCTACGAGTTAAGGAAGCTTCTAATATTAAGCAAATCATTAGCTATTTTTCTAAGGCTATTGAGCGGTTGATCAATGAAGACAAATCTAAAGTTATTTTCTTTCATTGCTCTGCTAGACGAGAATCCATGGTCTTGGATAAATTAAGATATAAGAAGACCTCCCTTCCAATCACTTATTTAGGTATTCCCATAAATATTCAAAGGCAGAAAAATAAATATTGGAATTGGTTGTTGGACAAAGTCAAGAAGAAAATTGGAAAGTGGACCAACATGTGGCTTTCTTCTGGGGGTAGAATCACCTTGGTAAAATCAGTCCTTCAAGCTATTCCTATTTATGTTTCTTCCATTTTGAATATCCCAAAGGTTGTTCTTCGAGAATTGGATCAAATCAGTCATCGTTTCCTTTGGAGTGGTACTAAGGAGAAAATAAAATGGGCCTTGGTGAAATGGGATACTTTATGTCTTCCTAAGAATGAAGGGGGGTTAGGATTCCGGTCTTCTATTAATAACAACAAAGCTTTAGCTGCTAAATTATATTGGAGGATGTTGCATAACCCCAATGCTCTTTGGGCCAATAATCTCCGTGCTAAATATCTCGAGAACAAAAGTCCCGAAGACCTTGTTCGCTATCAACTTCCTACCAAAGGTTCTCCCATTTTAGCAGTTCTTAAGACTGGTGAGGATTTGATAAAGAAAAATTTATTTTGGATCATTCATAATGGTCAACAGGCAAATTTTTGGACAGATTCTTGGGATGGTCACAAGCCTTTGATAACTCAGTTTCCCGATTGGAGGCCTTGGATGGAGGAGCTTCACCGAGCTAACTGGATAAAGGTGGCTAATTACTGTTGGTACCATACTGGTAATTCAAAGGTTGGTAGATATTGGATCCCTATTGAGGACTGGCCTATTCAAATCCCAGAAAGGCAAAGACAAGATATCCAAGGCATCCTTCATATGAGATCCCTCTCTTGGTCCCATGAAAAAGATTGTTTTGGATGGAACAACACTACTAAGGGTGAGTATTCAGTTGCTCAAGGTTATTTGACCTTATGCCATAATAATCCCAACCATTCTTCCGACATATTTTCTCGATTGTGGGCTCAAAAGCTCTGGCCTAAGGTGAGGTTCTTTAATTGGCTTTTATTGCATCGTAGGGTGCTTACTCGTGAGCAACTTATGAAGCATGGTTTGCATGGCCCTTTTAGATGTGAAATATGTGAAGAGAATGTAGAAACTCTCAACCATATTTTTATTGAGTGTACTTTAGCCTCCGAGCTATGGAGGAGAATGGCCACTTTACTTGGCTTATAGTGGTCCATTTTTTTTACTTTTGAACAGCTTTGGAGGGATTGGCCTAATCAAGAGGGTGTTGATCATTTTATTAGGCGATTAGTTTGGATGGGTTCTACCATTCTTCTTTGGAATATTTGGAATGAAAGGAACAACCAAATTTTTAATCAAGATAGGAAGGATATTCACTATATTTGGCAAAAGACCATAGCCAACTTAGTTGAATCAGTCCATCAACTCCTTAATCACCCCCAAAACTCCCACCAAATATGGGATCAAGTGATGCAAAGATTAAAGGGCAACCAACTTAAAGGGAATGTGAGTATTAGTAAGATGGATAGGACAAGAAATTGGCAACCTCCTCCTAAGGATTTTGGAAAAGTCAATACTGATGGAGCCTCTAGAGGGAACCCTGGAAAAGCGAGTGTGGGAGGAATTGGTAGACTTTCGAGATGGCTCCCTGGTTTTTACTTTTGCTGAGAATTTGGGTATTCTTTCCAATAACCTTGCTTGAGGGGTATGGTATCCTCGGAGGCCTTCAGGAGGCTACTAAGGTTGGATGGGAAAAGGTGTTAGTTGAGTCCGACTCTCAACTTATGATTAATCTCTTGAAGACTCCTTCTAAGAATCATAAGGTGGATTGGAGAATAAAAATAATTATTGAGAAGATTCAATTAATCCAGATGGGATTTTTGAAAGTTGATTACAATCATGTGGTCAGAGATCAAAACAAGAGTGCTGATGCTTTAGCTAATTGGGCTTTGGACAAAGGTGATCTTACTTGTTATGGCCACCCTCCTAGATGGTGGGCTTCTCAAATTAGGGAAGCTCTTCTTTCTATCATTTCTTTGGATGGCTCCAGTTCTGAAGGTACCTAGTTTCTTCTTGCTTTTTTTTTTTTTGCTTCTCTTTGGTTCATTCAATTTTTTTTAGTTCCCTAGCTCATTCTATTCTTTCTTTTGTTTCCTCTGTTGATTCTTGCCTTAATAGTCTTCTGGTCTAGATAGGTCATTGTTATGTTCAATTTTTTTTTTCTTTTTTGTTTTTTGTTTAGTTTTTTAAGGTGGGTGGGTTCTTTTGTTTTGTTTTTGTGTTCTTTGTGTTGTTTTTTGTTGTTCTTGTGTTTTTGTTGTTTTGTGTTTTTTTTTTTTATGTTTTTTGTTATTGTTCTTGTGTTTTTTTTCGTTCTTGTTCTTGGGTTTCTCTTTGTTTGTGTTAATTCGTGTTTTTATGTGTGAGTGTTTTCTATGTTTTTTTTTTTTTTTTTTTGTATGTTGTTGGTTGTTTTTTATTTTTATTTTTATTTAATTTTTTTAATTTTTTAGGTTTTGGTTGTGTTTATTTTTCATGTTTTTTTTGGGTTATGTCTTTGTAGTGTTCTGTTGTTTTTGTCTTGTTTGTGTTTTGTTATGTGGTTCTTGTGTTTTTCTATGTGGTTCGTGTTGTGGTTTCTTTTATCTTATTGTGCGTGTTTGGTTGTGCTTTTGTTTTTGACACACTCAAGGAGCATGTTTTTTATTTTATTTTATTATTTTTTGTTGTTATTTACTTATTTTTAAATTGGTTTTGTGTGTTTGTTTGCTCCTTGAGTATGTCAAAGGTGGTAGGCCAGGTCCGAGTCCTGGGTATTTTTGGTGGAATGGATACCCCTGCCTCCTTGGGTCTTACCCGAAAGTGGCATCCCTTTTGGGATGTTTTCCACAAATAAAAAAAA
>JAQPPZ010001824.1:0-93027 GCA_028583015.1 Wollemia nobilis | reverse complement strand
AGAGCTTCTTAAACGACCTACGAGTGCAATCATCACAAATGTCATTCATCCATTTCACCTTGCATATCACATAGACATCAAAAACATATACATTTATCATAACATCTGCATTCATCAAAATAAATAAACATGCATAACAAAAAAAAAAATCACATCATCACATGTACAAAACCAAAAATAAAACCAGTATATATATATATCATCAAAAAGATGCCTGCAGGCTACAAAACCGGTCCTCAGACCCCGCAATCATATCCAAAAACCCAACCTAAGGCGTCGACCACCTTGATCATGCAAGATCGGTGCGACGGGAACTACCCCCCGTGGTGTGGGTCCTACGGGACCCTGCAGGGCGGCTACTACTAGCCCCCGCATCATGCCTGCTACCACCCCCCTCATCTAACCACCTACGACGAGATGATGCTGACTGCTTAGTCAAACTATCCCTCGTCCGTCGAGAAGATCTACTGATCGAAGGCTCAGGTAGCCGCCTGCCAAGGTAGATGACCTCCCTCTCCAAGTCTATTCGGTACAGACACCACTCTACCTCTCACCGATGATAGATAGACAATGCATCATCACGCTACGCCAAAACTCTATCCCGCTCTGCCAACTGAGCCCGCAGAAGATCCCTCTCCTACCGTGCATCCCCCAACTCCAGATCCCACATCTGTAGCAGCTCTTTCAATCGAGCAATCTCAACACCTACATCTGACCCCACCTCCTCTGTATCTACCGAAACCATAGGACTCGTGGGGATAGTAGCCTGCTCAGGCTCCAACTGCTCCTCCACATCCTGCATTTTTGACTGCTCCGAAACACCCAAGTCCACATCCTCATCTCCCACATCCACCATGTCCGCATCATCCAACGGCCCCCCCAATCACCCCCTGTCACCTCAACATCCTCCACTACCGCATTCGCGCCTCCCAGTGGCCTCTCTCCTCTCCAGCGTCGCAATACCCACCACGAGTCATACTCAGTGGTAGTACCGATGTCATCCACATCCGAGACCTCAATCACCGCATATGACTCCTCGCCCAATGGTGCGGTGACCGGTGGCTCCAGATCCCTCTCGTCTCCCCGACGTCGATAGACTATGGGCTCACCAGGCAACCCTTGGCGCACCCCAAACTGTCATGTAACCCGACGGTACGAAAAGAACTCATGCTCCATCCTGTGTCGCCCAGTCAACCATCGCTCCCTTCGTACCCATCGGAGCCACTCTCCAGCCTCAAGCCAGGCTGGACAGTCCCGATAGGGATGCCAAAATACCTCCCCTGGAGTGAGCCAAGAAAAGGCATCAGTGTAGTGCTCAATGGCACCTGCCCATCACCGACTCTGCCCCTGCTCTGCAGACCGTCGCCACAAAACTACGTAACCAATCTCCTCATCCTCCATCATCGCCCGAGTCATCCACGGTAACCCGGTAGGCCTCTCAATAGCTATGTGCTGCCAACCCCAGCACTGCAACAAAAAATTGCAACTGACACCCTTTCGCTATCGACAGCGGACCCCATATAGCTCCCCGTAGAGTTGTGCCAACAAAGTCTGTCCCCATCTCAGAATCAATGGTGCCTCTATCGGGAACTCGGCCAACTGCCACACCAAATCCAGCAGGTTCCACGGGAACCTCGTGCCTGACGAATCAAGGAGAAGAATGTTAAAAATTAGGCCCATCAAGAATGCGTGCCTCACTCCTAACACCCCCCTCTCCTTCCACCAGCTAACCAAAATCCCGCCAGCCTAGCAATCCACCTCGGCTGTCTCCACTGGGTTTTCTACACCCACCTGCCCCCCATGCCCAAAACATCTCGTAAGTATAGCAGTTCGCTGATCAAACGGAGCTGTCTTAATAGGCAGACCATCTATCAGATTCCGAAGCAACCAATAGATGTCCTCAAGAGTCACAGTCATCTCCCCTGTCGGGAGATGGAAAGTATTGGTCTGTGGATCCCAAAGCTTTATCAGGGCTGTCAGATAGGCCTGATCCGAAACCACAGGCTCCAGTCGAGCCACATGCTTGAGCCAAGGGCATCAAGCCATTCCCAGTCATCATCGGTCAATGCCAACCGCGCCTTAGTAAATGCAGCGGGTACACGATACTGGCTCCTAACAACCTGCAAAGCAAAAATAAATAAAATAAAATATAACAGATCAAATTTTCAGTTCTAGGGTTTTCAACCTTAACTGTTAAACAAAAACATCACAAAAAAAATCTTAAAGTTTTGAAAAGCGTCAACACAAAAACAATACATCAAATAAAAGCAAAATGAACTCTAGGGTCACTTACAGGTCTCGCCTCGGCTCCGTCACTTGAACCAGTTTGTGCACTCATGATGGCAGAGAGAATTCCAGCAGCGCTTCGCTTCGCAGAATTACCTCCTCCTCCCAGAGCTCCAAAATCGCAAGAAAAAAATGACACAAATGAGCCCAAAGTCAAGTTTTGGCTAGTAAATAGGCCTTTTGCACTGGAATTCGTCCTTGACTGGGACGAGTGCTCTGATCAGAACTCGTCCCACCCAGGGACAAATTCTCTAGATGGAATTCGTCCCACCCAGGGACGAATTCTCCAGATGGAATTCGTCCCACCCAGGGACGAATTCAGGCCAGCACAAAAAATAAAAAAAAAATGACTAAAAATGCACTAAAAACAAACAATAAAATTGCCCGACAGGATTGCTACTACACCTGACAACAAGGGCATACAAAATTGACATTGGAGTCACAAATTGTCACTATCATACTCCCTAAGAAGGCTACCATAGCCGGACCGCTCCACGGGAGGACGGATTGCCGACAATTTAATCACCAAATGGTGTCACAAAACAACAAAAACAAGAAAAAATGCAACAAAAACAAAAAGCAATAACATTTCCGGACATAAGTGCTCTTGCACTTAACCTCTAGGCAAAGAAAATCGATGGCGAGGTTCAAATCATCTCTCTCCTACTTCCCCAAGAAGGCTAACATATCCGGACCGCTCCACGGGAAGTTAGGTTTTCGATGATTTCACCTCATTATGACATCACAAAAAGGGTTAACACCCACCAAAAATAGGTCCAAAGTTGGAAAAATTGCACATGCTTAACGGTAAACCCTTTAAGGCACCCTTGCACAAGTCATCTTGGGTCAAGCGACTCGTCGCTTCTCTCACGAAGGTCATTCCCTCATCGATTCGTCGCTTGAGGGGGTAGTCACACTTAGTCACCAACCAACAATCACACACCCAATTAAGGAAAATGACATGCATTCAAAGAATCATTGACAAAGACAATCACGCTCTTGCTTGGGGCAGTAAACAAGCAACAATCAAATCAATCAAACACTTGGCATTTCGTGAATCATGAACACAAGGTTCCCCCGAGGATAAAAACGCCCTTTGCCTGTTCATGATCGATCAATGTCCGAGTTCAAGTCACACCTCACCAAAACAGGTTAATACTTGAAATCAAATTCCTTAGCTCGTAGAAGCAAGGATTCAAGAATGCATGCCCTTTCCATACTTGGGGCATCAAAAGTTGGTTAGGTTACCAAGAAACCCTAATCATTAGTGCTTTGGTTATCTATTTTTGCTCAGCACTGCGTCACCCGTAGCGCTTCCCAAAAATGGGCATCTATAGACACCAAAATAGCACCAATTCAATTATGTGACTGCAAACACTGATCGCTTTGACAAACACAGCCCCCAGGGCAGCCCTCAGAGGTTAAACAGTGGTCTTAACCACTTTCATAGCAATTTTGTAAGGTCAAGAAGCAATTTGGCACACTTGGACACTTTGCCCAGTATTCGTCTCACCCAGGGACGAATTCAAAATAGAATTCATCCCACCCCAAGAGGAATTCTGAATCTGTCCCCGGGTGGGACGAATTATAAGCTTAACGGGCAAAAAAGACAAATGGCGCCAAGTGGCAGCCCAGAACAGTCAGTTGATGACTCCTGCCTTGCACGCGTGTGTAGGTGGACAAAGGGCCGTTAGAATACTGTCACAAAAGGCATTTATCAAAGCCCAAGTCAACGGAGGACTCCCATCCCCTCATGGGAAGACAAGACTACCACATGGCACCTATGACCAACACATGGCATTTGTGCTTCCCTCCCAAAAGAGACCCCATGGGTCTATAAAAGGTGGGACTTTTCTCACCCAAGATATAAAGGTTGAAGGAGTTTTCAAGAAACGAAGTGTTGCCGAGTTGAATACCCACTTGCATCCCTTTTGGTTCACCTTCCCACATCCACCAATCTCTTTTGCAAGGGAGGTTGTTGGGTGGCCTTTGGAAGCTCGAACCTGACCCAAATCCAACACATGGACACCTGAACCAACCAACTCGCCAACCCCCCAATCCTAAGAGGTTTTGGGCCCATCCCTAGTGGATTGGCTCCAAAATCAAGCGCCAATGGTGGGAGGCCCACTTGGGCACCCCCGCATTTCCCAGGTCCTATTTTAAGTTTTAGAGCATTTTAGATTACTTTTTCAGGTTGCATTTTATGTTATTATGTTTGGTTAACTCATAGCTGCAATTTCGTAACTTTTAGTCAGATTCTAGTATGTTTTGTCACTTTGTTGTTTCATTGAATTACAGGTGGCAAGATCAAATTCTCGAGGGTAGAGGCCAAATTGGGAGAATCCGACCATCTGGGTCGTCCCAAAATGGCCCCAATTACATAACCCCCTTGTTTGCAGGCGTTTTGCAGGTCTCGGGAATCAACATTGGAGCAGCAGCAGGTCGGCTTCTTCAACACAGAAGAATTCATCCCACCCAGGGACGAATTGCAGTCAAAAATCATCCCACCCAGGGATGAATTCCAGAATTCGTCCCACCCAGGGACGAAATGCAGTCAGAAATCATCCCACCCAGGGACAAATTCCAGTTGAAGGCATATTGGCCAGCTGTCTCAGTGGCAATGGCCTTCTGGTAACATTTTCTGTCTTCTGTCAAGTTTTTAGGATTTTAGAAGAACGAAAACTCTTCATTTGCAGCAGGTGCTACTAACATATTCGTTGTTTCTTTGTTTGAAGGAGGAGCAGCAGAGGTAAGGACTCATCAGCGTAAGTGGCGGCATCGTCTTGGCCCGTCCATTCAAACGTGGGCACGTGGAAAGAGGAAGACTAAGTCACATATTGTAACAAATACGAATTTAACGCTCCTAGCCCCCAAAAAGGGAGGAGACGTCTATGTAACCGAGGATAAGATATTTGAATAAAGAGGGCTGTGATTTCTTTACATATTTTCTTTCATTTTCAAATTGTCTCCTTTCTTCATTTTTGTGCATAGGATTAAAGCGTTACATTTCGTCTCATGTTGCATAATTAGTGCTCCCTCTGCCCGGAATCTCGTGCTTTCATCTCTACCAAAGAAGATCCTTGTTCTAGGAAAAAATTGGACAAATTCCATCATGGCACATAATTATTTTCTATCCTTATTTGTATTTTTATTGATTCTGTAGGTTCAAAAATAAAATTGGTATAACTCTAGAATACAATAATGTAAAAAATTATATAGTGCTTATATCATTATACGGTGCTTCCATATTATGGCATTTCTATCAACCTATGGTGCGACTAACAAAACATACAATTTCTTTTATGGAATCAAAATTTTTAAACTCCAAATGGAAGAATATATTAAAATTTAGTTATATCTAAAAAATTATTATAAGTTGCACAAGATAAAGAAACCTAGCTTAAGCTTGTATCAAATATAATATCCATTATCACATAAAGAGGTAAAAAAATCTTGATAAAATAATTATCTCTATGGAATAATTGTGGAAGGTCATTTTCTCTCTCCATTTTGATAGTTCTTATGAACTTAATGGATTCCTTTTTCAATAAAACATTAAGAATTTGTTAAAGAGTGATAATGTTGTTATAATTACCCAGGTGTTGTAGGTGAGTTGGAGAGGAGAGGGCAATCCTCCAAGGGAGGTCCCATGTTAGAATCTCCACCCTACCAAAAATCTGAATTGGGTACCCAAATCCAATTGATAATGTTAGTGCAGGCAGGGCTGGGTGCGACTCCTGGGTGACTTTGACGTTATAGAACCCCCTATTTGTGGTCTCTCAGACCAAGACGGCCCTGCAAGGGTTTTTTCGCTAAAAAAAAAGAAGATAATGTTGTTATAATTGAAGCAGATAGAAGCACAAAGGCCACAATGACTTACATTAGTGTTTTTTGTATTAGTTTCCTGAAAGGATAGAATGATGTGTTTTAAGAAGTTTTATATTCAAATGGTTAGTCTAGTATAATTTATAAGTTAATATAAAAAATTATAAATGGGAATATGAGAATCATTTAGATTGTGTTCTTTCACAGTAAAATTGTGGTTTCATTTAGGGTAAACAAATAATTAATGGTAGAACCATTGTATAAGAGGACAAAATTTTCTTCATTCTATAAAATCCAACCATATGTAATACTAAATATAAATAAAGCATACGATAGGGATTGTTGGATATTTTAACATACCATTCTTAAAAAATATAAATATATTTATGGTTGGTATGAATGATTAGATATTCTTATAGCACTCTATAATATTCTGTAGACACCAAAACAACACCAATCCGATTATGTGACTGCAAACACTGATCGCTTTGACAAACACAGCTCCCTGTGGCAGCCCTCGGAGGTTAAACAAAGTGGTCTTAACCACTTTCATAGCAATTTTGTAAGGTCAAGAAGCAATTTGGCACACTTGGACACTTTGCCCAGCATTCGTCTCACCCAGGGACGAATTCAAAATAGAATCCGTCCCACCCCAGGACGACTTCTGAATCCGTCCCCGGGTGGGACGAATTCTAAGCTTAACGGGCAAAAAGACAAATGGCGCCAAGTGGCAGCCCGTAACAGCCCGCTGATGACTCCCGCCTTGCACGCGTGTGTAGGTGGACAGAGGGGCCGTTAGAAGACCGTCACAAAAGGCATTTATCAAAGCCCAAGTCAACGGAGGACTCCCCTCCCTCATGGGAAGACAAGACCGCCACATGGCGCCTATGACCAACACATGGCATTTGTGCTTCCCTCCCAAAAGAGACCCCATGGGTCTATAAAAGGTGGGACTTTTCTCACCCAAAATATACAGGTTGAAGGAGTTTTCAAGCAACGAAGTGCTGCCGAGTTGAAGACCCACTTGCATCCCTTTTGGTTCACCTTCCCACATCCACCAATCTCTTTTGCAAGGGAGGTTGTTGGGTGGCTTTTGGAAGCTTGAACCTGACCCAAATCCAACACATGGACACCTGAACCAACCAATTCGCCGACCCCCCAATCCTAAGAGGTTTTGGGCCCATCCCTAGTGGATTGGCGCCGAAATCAAGTGCCAACGGTGGGAGGCCCACTTGGGCACCCCCGCACTTTCTAGGTTTTAGAGCATTCTAGATTACTTTTTCAGGTTGCATTTTGTGTTATTATGTTTGGTTAACTCACAGATGCAATTTCGTAACTTTTGGTCGATTCTAGTATGTTTTGTGTCGCTTTGTTGTTTCATTGACTTGCAGGTGGCGAGATCAAATTCCCGAGGGTAGAGGCCAAATTGGGAGAATCCGACCATCTGGGTCATCCCAAAATGGCCCCAATTACATAACCCCCTTGTTTGTAGGCATTTTGCAGGTCTCGAGAATCGACATTGGAGCAGCAAGCAGTCGGCTTCTTCAACACAGAAGAATTCGTCCCACCCAGGGACGAATTGCAGTAGAGATCGTCCCACCTAGTGGACGGATTCCGAATTCGTCCCACCCGGGACGAATTGGCCTAAATCGTCCCACCCAGGGACGAATTCCAGTTGAAGGCAGATTGGCCACTGTCTCGTGGCAATGGCCTTCTGGTAACATTTTCTCGTCTTCCGTCAAGTTTTCAGGCTGTTTAGAATCATTTTGTTTACTCGTTTTAGATAAATGTTTGCATGCATCTTTTGATAATTTTAGAAGAACGAACACTTTTCACTTGCAGCAGGTGCTACTGACATATTCGTTGTTTCTTTGTTCACAGGAGGAGCAACAGAGGTAAGGACTCATCAGCGTAAGCGGCGGCATCGTCTTGGCCCGTCCATTCAAACGTGGGCACGCGGAAAGAGGAAGACTAAGTCACATATTGTAACAAATACGAATTTAACGCTCCTAGCCCCCAAAAAGGGAGGAGACGTCTATGTAACCGAGGATAAGATATTTGAATAAAGAGGGCTGTGATTTCTTTACATCTTTTCTTTCATTTTCAAATTGTCTCCTTTCTTCATTTTTGTGCATAGGATTAAAGCGTTACATTTCGTCTTATGTTGCATAATTAGTGCTCCCTCTTCCCGGAATCTCGTGCTTTCAATGGCGATCACGGTGGGACCTGTTCCCTGGTTTTTAAAATCATAGAAAATGATTAAAATTTTGTGTTTTGTGCTTGATAGTACATTTTTTTGTTGCAGATCGCTATTCGTCTCCGGCGGGACGAATTCTATTCTAATTGTCCGACCTGGACGAATTCAAATTCGTCTCTCGGGAGGGACGAATTCTTTCTGCAATTCTCTCCCAGGGACGAATTCCTGCCTCGATTTTTAGAGCAAAAATTCAGAGCAACAGGAGCAGGCAGAGAAGAGGTAGGGATTTTTATAATCTCTGTTAAAATTTCTGTTTCTATTTCGTTTCTTTGACTGTTTTCATTTTTATCCTGCATTGCATAGGAAAAGTCATTCATGCTTGTTTCATTTTCGCTAAATAAAATGAACCTCACACACTCCACGCAACAATTTTAAACCAAGGAGCCGGTCGTAAGACCTCAGCCCTTGATCAAGACCAACGGTGGGTTTCATCACCACCTTGGCTTAGCTTTGCATCCATTTCCCGATTGTCAACCGTTGTTAGGCGTAAATCCCGACGAAGATAGATCGAGTGTCCCTGGGGTGATTCCCATGCGCGAGGATAAGTTTTCTATGGTAGGTGCCATTAACAGACAATCCCCCTTCCGTACCGCCTACGTACCACGTACCTTCTACTCTCACGTACCTATAGTCTCCCTCTCGTAAGGGCGGGTATATAGAGAGGTTGGTATATCGGCCTGGTTGGTATATTGAAGGGGCTACCATTTTGGGAGTTATATGAGCCATCATAATGCATTTAAACGATCTTCAAAACCTACAAAAACAAAACAAAACACCAAAATGCACTAAACCAGTTTAGGGCACACCAATAATCCTTAAAAGAGATAATCACGGTTTTGTGAATGTGTGTGCTTAATTCTGCTTAGTGTAGACAAAAAAAATCATAAACGAGATAAAAACTTATTTAGATAGCATAGAAGCACCGCAATGGTGTACACCCGTAGTCAAGCCCAATCAAGGGTAGAAGCTCCGAAAGGTACACAAAAAGTAGGCACAAGTCGCCTTCACTTCAGTCCTAAGGATTTGGTCATACCGCCTTATAGGTCTAACCTACAAAAGAATCCAATTCGAATCCTCGATGGGGTATGCCTATTCAAAGCAGCCCCTTTCGGGAAGATGCCTTACATGTAGACCTTGACATAAATAGAGAATCACCTCTTGAAGTTAGGCATGAGTGGCCACCGCGCGATGAAGCGCTAGACAGGCACACCGTCCATTTGGAGGGGCAACGTGGATATGGCGTCCCTTCTTTACCTATCATCATAACAGAGAGACCAAATCCGGAGCGCAGGGCTCCTTACATAGGGCGACCTAACTCCGCCCACCCCCTTTACACCCGTGAAAGGGAGTACGAGGAAAGCCATCGCATTCCTCGAGGGCAACAAACAACGCGGGAACCTTGCATTTCCGCACCAAGCAGGATATCATGATCACCCCTTGAGGCCATAACCTCGAGCACATACCGCTTACCTCGACAGAGGGAAGCGACCCATTGAAACCTTAGACCAGCAAACTCGAGGTAAACACATAGGAGAAACATTCGAACCTCCTGAGCAAAATAGGGTAGACCAAATTGACCCAGCTGTCGCCAGATATACCACCCGTCAAGCCCAAATCATGCGGCTTAAACAAAGTCATCAGGAGATAGAGTATCGACACCGCTTGGATAGAGAGCGCATGCAACGCGAAGCGGATGAGTTACGCTATGAAATACCTGAGAGGGGGCCAACCCCTCGCATCCAAAGAGCTGAACAGTATGAGAGGCGTAATCCGTTGGTGCAGACAGGTCTCCACGACCTCGTCAAGCTCTCCTCCAAGACCTCATAGATTCGAGAGGGAGGCAACTCCCCGAAACAATGATGGGTACCTTCAGCAAGAGCTTGATCAGGGTCATAGGTTTCGCCCAGAGACTCCTCAAGAATTTTACGAGGAGTATGAACCAAAAGAGGAATATGTTGAAACTCCCCATCAAGGCAGGAAGGATGCCATTCGGCCACCCCTCCATAGGCCTCCAGTTTACCGTAACTTGCAACAAGAGCGAACAAGAGAGGAAGAAATAAAATCTTCCGATGCATACCAAGCGCTATTGGAGCGTTTGGAGTCTGTGGAGACAAAAGCTGCCGGGCATCAAAAACCCACATTACGTCTACTCCGCAGTAATCCGGTGCATCCCTCAGTGCCTACACCTCTTTACCCCGAACACTTCAAGTTGCCTCAATTGGCAGTTTTTAAAGGTGAAGAGGACGCACAGGAACACGTTACACGATTTCTAAGCCAATGCTTCGGCATCCAAGATAATGACGCATTGTTGCTTAGAACATTCATAACCACATTCGTAGGCCCTGCCTCGGATTGGTTCACACAACCGCCCAAACACAAGCATAAGCAATTTAGATCAATTAGTAGACGCGTTTCTTGAACGCTTTGCCTTCAACACAAGGAAGAAGGCATCACTAAGTGATTTAGCGAGCCTCAAGCAATTTGAAGAGGAAACAATGGCAGCATACGGGAATCGATGGAGAGCTTTGCTTTCTAGGTTACCCTACCGTCCTCCTATGTCTGATCTCACGCAGATGTTCGCAAAAAGTTGCTTAAAATCAATCTCTGGTCTATTGTTACTGCGACAATACGACAGCTTAGAAGAAGCTTTGGCGCAAGCCATAGTCATAGAAGAGATTAAGATAGGCGAAGGCGCAATTGCCAAGCCTAAGAAGAAAGAGTGGAATAAAACCACTAAAACTGGGACAACGCAACCACAACACGCTGCAGCCAACCAAGTTGCGATAAATGTTCCCGCGCTCGTGCAAGAAACGCAGCCTCAAAAGGCTAACTACCGTGCAAAGGCCCTCCTGCTTATGAAAGAGATAATAGAAGACAGGAGCAAAATTACCCGCGTCGCCCTAGGCAAAATTTCACCCCATATGCGGAGTCTAGGGACTCCTTATTTGACCGCTTGTCAGCGGCAAATTTAGTCACTCTGCCGAAAATCCAAATTATAGACCCTAACATTCCCAAGCCTAGGGGGTACAGAGAGGAATTGTATTGTAGATTCCATAGGCGCAGAGGACATGACTTGAATGGGTGCTGGAAATTCAAAGACCTAGTCCAGGATTTGATCGACAACAGAACATTGGTTGTGGACAACCCCATCGCACCAAACAACCAACAAATGGGGGTATTCAAGGACCCCTTGCCAGCCCACGAGGCACAAACAAAACCACCTCCAGATTAACGAGGTGCGACAAGATCTTCCCACACAGGGATTTGTGGGAATGATTAGCATAGTAACAAGGAACAGAAGGTACCCGACAACTGCCCCTGAGGTAGCTACGAAGGAAGTTCCGGCAACATCGCATCCTCAACAACGCCCAACGCAGTTACCTCCGCCTAGACCTGAGGTCACGATACGAACCAAACTCACGCAGAGTTTGCGGACCACGTCGGCTAGGCTGTCCATCTACGAGCTTATTCAACAATCAGCTCCCCATAGAGAAGCTCTTATGGACATTTTAAAAGCCATTGAATTACAACCCCACGAGGCAAATTCTTTCAACGCCTTCGTGGGACATGTGAAACAATGTACGGAGCCGGTCATCACATTCAGAGAAGATGAGGTCAAAACGATATCAAATGACATGGCAGATCCACCCCTGCACGTTATCGCATGGGTCAACGGGATTCCGTACAAGAGAGTGCTGATAGATACTGGCTCGTCCAAGGAACATCATAACCATTGCAGCCTTAAAGCATTTGAAGTTGCCAGCCTCTCACATCACAACCTCCACGTACACACCGCGAGCTTTTAATGATGCAATATGCTCGACAATCGAGCACAGCTCGTTCCGCCACCTGTAGGACAAAAGTCAATACCTACACTGTGCCATGTGCTGGAAGGTGAAATGGCTTATAATATACTGCTAGGGCGGCCTTGGATCAGGGATATGAAATGTGTCCCTTCGATCGCCCACCAATGCTTGAAGTATGCTTATGAAGGAGAAATACATGTAGTCCCAATGGACTTAGAGCCCTTCAAGTATTGCAATGCGGTACAATTCATACCTCAATCGACCCTCCCTTCAACGCATTTGGATTTCCAATTAAATCCATCTAAACAAGGTCCAATACCGCAGGCACCACCGGTGGCCAACAAGGCAAAATCCCAGCCAGGTGAGACTTCATCATCGGCTCCTTCATCATCAACGCCACCTATCATGGCCCAACAGAAGGACAAGGGAAAACAAATCATGGAAGAGGTTAAGCCCTTAGAAGAAAGGTTGCCCACAATTTCAACAATAACAACAGAGGAAGCGCCCAACGCAACGGAAACCAAGATTCCCGAACCACCAAACATGGAATGGACTCGAGAAGGACTACCGTTTCCTCCCACCCAATCATCAACAATCACCGTTGAAATGGCCAAGACAGGCCTGGGGGAATACTTAGTGCAAAATGTTGTGGCAACCCCCACACCGGAGTCAAGATAAGACATGGGAAGACCTCGCCTTCCCATTGGAACAATCGTCCCTCTAGGCTACCCACCGAACTGCATAAATTTTTGTGTATGGGGGCTTTGATCATGGTCTTGAACCATGCCAACAAAAGGAAACAGACGAAGAGCCTTTTGTTGAAAACATCAATTATCTATCAAACCCATAATTTGCCCTAAAATATCTCGGCCAATGCAATTGGCATGGATACGGGCTCGGCAGATATGAGCAAGGGATGCGGATCCTTTGCCAACCAAGATATCATATGCCATATGACAAGTCAGGGGTAGGGTTCAACCATCCCCTGCCATTAGACATCTTGGTTGAAAATATGCAAGGCCTAGAAATAGGCAACAAGGGGGGATTGGCATTGGGTCCTTATGCCAATCCGAATACAGAATACACATTGGGAGACTACCTCCCATGGTCAACAAACACCCCTGGAAGCAATAGTAATCCCTCTTCTTTGCTAGAGAGAGGCGAAAGTTCAGAGATTAATCCTCAAAGAGAACATCAACGGCTGCCAGACATCTTTCTAAAACTGTTCCCCTTAGAGGTTCCAGATGAAATAACATAGTCTCAAGAGAATCAGGTCCCTCCACTAAGAGTGGAACAACCGCAATGGGACCAGATTAATTCACTGGAACAGGAAGAGTCCTCAACGTCGCAAGCAACAGATGCTGAAGAGGATGAACAATTTTGGATCTATGAAAGTGATTCAGAAGATGAGACTGAGATGATCTATCTCAGACATGCACGACAAAATCACCGTGCTCTAACTCATGAAGATCTAATGGGACAGATGGGTATACTGTTAGGACATGAATGGCACGTAGACCCAGCGAGGTGGGACCAAGTGTTAGACCTATGGCTCCAAATTCAAGATGAGCATCGTCCACCTCGAGATCCCATCATGACAATAGTGCCGAGGGAAGACCCCGCCTTCCTTTTCACACATAGAGATGAATTTGCACCTAGAGAGGATCCATTCGTGCCCGTTCCTCGTAGAGCCGCATCCGGAGTATAGGGAACATCTAAAAGAATCAAGTCATCACACCCGCGGTTCTGGAGACCAAATTCATTCCATCCACATGATCTCCATTGATTTGACCGCACCCATCCGCAATCCGACCGATCCATCACGGTCATTGCATCTAGACATGGATGCCATCGATTGGGATCACGTCAATTCACCATTGTCACCATCAGAGTACTGGCCTTTCGGTGAAATGCTTCATTTTACCCCAAGGAAAACTCAGGATATTTTTCAAGTTGAAGAGGGACCCGAGGTTCCAAATGCAGATCTTAACTCAGCTGATGATATCCATTCAATCCCAACTCCACATCAGTTGGAGGACGGATCCCACATGTCAGTCGAGGAGACGACTGACGTAGACATCGGCATGCATCCAATGAATCCACGGATTCTCAAGCTGGGGGTAAGCCTTTCCCCCGAAGAGCAAGCCGAATATATTGCCCTTCTCAAAGAGAAGAAGGAAGTTTTTGCATGGTCGTACAAAGATATGCCAGGGCTAGACCCGCAGCTAGTCATGCACAATTTAACGCTTGATCCGAAAATCAAGCCTGTAAAGCAAAAACTAAGAAAGATGCACCCAACAAGTGGCCTTGATGGTCAAAGACGAATTGCAAAAGCCGTTGGATGCACAATTTGTCATCTCGTGGGATTATCCGCCATGGTTGTCCAACATGGTTCCCGTCAAGAAGCCCGACGGGAGGATTCGCATATGCACCGACTTTCGAGACCTAAACAAAGCGAGTCCTAAGGATGATTTCCCCTTGCCAAGCATCGACGCATTGGTAGACGCTACAGCAGGTCACGAAATGCTCTCCCTAATGGACGGTTTCTCAGGATACAATCAAATTCGTATCAATCCTGAAGACCAACTCAAAACGGCATTCACAACGCCTTGGGGGACATTTTGCTATAAGGTCATGCCTTTTGGCCTTAAAAATGCCGGCGCTACATACCAACGTGCTATGACGTATATCTTCCACGATTACATGCACAAAACTTTGGAAGATTACATGGATGATTTGTTAGCCAAGTCTCTCTTGCGCTCGTATCATCTCGATGACTTAAGCAAGATTCTCGATCGCCTCATAGAGCATAAGGTCGATCGAATCCCAAGAAGTGCGTGTTCGGCGTCACATCCTGGAAAACTCTTGGGTTTTATAGTCTCAAAGAGAGGCATCGAAGTGGACCCAAATAAAGTCAAGGCAATCCTTGAAATGGCTCCCCCAACCACTATAAAGCAGCTCAGAAGTCTGCAAGGAAAGGTCACGTCGATTAAACGCTTCATAGCACAATTATCTGACAAATGCCGACCCATGAACAAATTATTGCACAAGGGGGTCACATTTCATTGGGATGACGAGTGCCAGTCAACCTTTGATGAAATCAAATAATACTTGGCTTCGCCGCCAGTATTGGCACCACCTAGACCAGGTGTGCCGTTCTACTTATACATCTCAGCTACTGAGGTGGCACTGGGTGCAATGCTAGCCCATAAGAATGAACTTCACAAAGAATATAGCTACTTACTATCTTAGCCGCACCTCGGTCGGCTACGTAACTTAACTATGCATACGTTGAGAAACTCGCTTGGCAGCTGGTGTTTGCTACCAAAAGGCTACGCCACTACATGCCGAGCAACACTACGTATGTTGTGTCTAAGGAGAATCCATTGCGATACATGATGAGTCGTACTTATCATAGTAGTCGCACGGCGAAATGGATCATGTTGTTGACGGAATTTGACATTGAGTTTATTGGGCAAAAATCTATAAAAGGACAAGTCATAGCCGATCAACTAGCAGAGGCTCCTCTTGAAGACGATCAGCCTCTCGGTCATAGAACTACCCGATGATGGGGTCTTCCATGTCTCGTAATCGCCAGATTCCGATGAGCCCGAGTCTCGTGCCGACATAACCTTATTTTTTGATGGTTCTAAATGCGAGCAAGGTGGTGGCACAGGAATTGTATTCTTCACACCGCAGGGCGCTCCAATGCCCCCCGTCATTTAAATTAAACTTCCAAGGCACCAACAACAATGCGTAATATGAAGCCTTGCTCCTAGGTCTTCAGACAACAATCGCCATGAACATCAAAAGATTGAACATCTTTGGCGATTCGCTGTTAATCGTCAATCAAGTCAAAGGGGTATATCAATGCAAATGCCCAGTTCTAAAGGCCTATAAAGCCCTCGTGGACAAATTCCTGGCAAAACTTGAGTGGTATGACATCGAGGCACTCCCTCGATCATCGAATCATTTTGCGGACACAATGGCCTCCTTGGGGTCACTAATCCCGCAAGACCTTTCCGGTGATATAACAACCATTCAGGTCAAAACCTTATCGCAACCCGCGATGGAGCGCGCAAGCTCAGACTTGACGCCAGGAGTCCACATGATCCAGATCGAACCATCTTCGGATAAGTTCTTTCGAATCCGAGACTGTTTGAAACGTGCCAACTGGGGGTCTTTGTTTTCCCCCACTCCCATTAATAGCAACACAACGCTATTCTTACAAGTTCTATCCCAATCAACATTTGTTAGGGAAGAACTTCAAAAGGGATTGGCTGTTCATACTGTCGAGGTTTCTGATAAACAGGATTGGTATTTACCCATAAGAGACTACCTCAAGTTAGGTAATCTTCCCTTTGGATTGACGCACGCCGCAAAACGAACATTCAAATAGAAAGCGGCAAAATATGTCTTGATAGGAGACATTTTGTATCGTCGAAGCTATGACGGAATTCTTCTTCGTTGTTTGGACCAGCAAGAGTCCACTTGGGCAGTCGCCCAAGCGCATGACGGTACATGTGGTGGCCACTTTAGCGGTATGGCCATCGCAAAGCGCATTCTTCGCATGGGCTATTATTGGCCATCTTTAGAGCGAGATTGTTGCGAGTATGTCAAGAGGTGCGTGAAATGTCAACATCATGCCAATTTAATGCACGCACCTTCCCAGGCCCTACAGACAGTCCAGTATGCTTGGCCATTTTCATAGTGGGGCCTCGATCTAATCGAAAAGATCTCCCCTGCATCGTCAGTGCCGTCACACGTTTATCATAACGGCCACAGAATATTTTACCAAATGGGTGGAAGCAATTCCGTTAACCTCTACGACAGGACCCCGCATTGCGGAGTTCATTTTGCATTACATCATATGTCATTTTGGTATTCCATCCAAAATAATCTCGGATAATGGGCCATCATTCAAGAACAAAGACGTGCGTGCTTTAACCACAAAGTACAAAATTCAGCACAACTTTTCAACACCCTATTATCCGCAAGCAAATGGGCAAGCAGAGGCGTCAAACAAAACGCTAGTCGCCATCCTTAAAAAGACCATCGCAGACAGTCATAAGGATTGGCACATACAAATCCCACTTGCCCTTTGGGCTTATCGCACTAGCATTCGGACGCCCACTGGGCAACTCCGTTTTCACTGGTGTATGGCTCAGAGGCAGTAATGCCTCTCGAGTTGGAAATTCCTTCCCTCGCATATCAATGCAGGAGTTCATCGATGATAACACTGCACGGCAGGCCCGATTAGACCAACTTACGTTGCTTGACGAACGACGCGTTAATGCTCTCGAGCACTTACGTATCTATCAAGAGCGGCTTAAGAAAGCTTACAACATGAAAGTTCACCTAAGAGACTTTCGGGTTGGTGATTTGGTTCTCAAGGAAAACCAACAAAACTCTAATTTGCCGTCCCATATGAGGGACAAATTCATGGCAAATTGGTTAGGTCCTTATGTCATTGATAGTAAAATAGGACCCGGACGTACCGGCTAGCTTCTCTTGATGGTATCAAGGAAATAGAACCCTTGAATATCAGTCATTTGCGACCATTTCATATCTAAGAAAGCCATATCCAAAAAAAAAAAACTCCAAGGATTATCGCAATCTCTTGGTCACCCAAAAAGCTCCAAGGATTATCGCAATCTCTTGGTCACCCAAAAAGCTCCAAGGATTATCGCAATCTCTTGGTCACCCAAAAAGCTCCAAGGATTATCGCAATCTCTTGGTCACCCAAAAAGCTCCAAGGATTATCGCAATCTCTTGGTCACCCAAAAAGCTCCAAGGATTATCGCAATCTCTTGGTCACTCAAAAAGCTCCAAGGATTATCGCAATCTCTTGGTCACCCAAAAAGCTCCAAGGATTATCGCAATCTCTTGGTCACTCCAAAAAGCTCCAAGGATTATCGCAATCTCTTGGTCACCAAAAAGCTCCAAGGATTATCGCAATCTCTTGGTCAATACAAAAAGCTCCAAGGATTATCGCAATCTCTTGGTCAACCCAAAAAGCTCCAACGATTATCGCAATCGCTTGGTCAAAAAAAATCAAGAAATTCAAAAAAACAAAACAACAAAAATCATCAAAAACAACAAAGATTTGCATCTCAATTCTAGGCATACTCAAATTCATCAAAAAATTCATATTCTCGCACCTCATCTTCACCTTCACCAAAAACAATCCATCAAAATTACAAAAATACATAGCCGCATTAAGCATTGCATCCATACATTGCATATTTGTAGTCATACAGGTCAAAGGCACCATAAGCTGCAATAGCTCTGATAGTCCACCTTGTTCCGCATTGTCTCATGTTACAAAAACAACAAAAACACCAAGCATAACTTTTACCACACTACAGTCAGTGGTCCGGGAATGTACCAAGAGTTTCAATGATTCAGTCATCATTTTCCTCTTTAGCCATGTAGTGTATCAAGTCGAACAGATTTTACGAAGGTAGAGTCATACTTGAAATACACCTTGTTACGTAACATCCCAACACAAATCAAAACACTAAAATTCCCAAATTGTGTGAACGAAAGACGAAACCTAGCAAAATAATCTAGGTCACCACAAGCGAAACGGTTATCTTGCTCATCCCCCCGTGCGAATGACCCCTAGAATGCCGAGAGTTGGCAAAAGGACAAGCATCCTCCCTACCCAATTCCCTAAGAATCCCTAAAGTTCTCAACAGCTTGCAAAACACAAAAATTTGCAAAATGTCAAAACTCCAAAATTTGACAAACTACAGTGCACACATCAAAAGGCACAAACAATAGTGATTTTCATCACTCCATATCCCCAATCCCTTGCTCGAAAGAAAAACAAATCAAAATAAACAGTGATCTCATCACTACAATGAGCAAGTATCCCAATACAATTGAAGAAAAGAAGGGAGTTGACCTTGAATCCCTGGAACTCTAAGCATTCTATAGGTCATAAGGCAAGCTTCAGTACCAATTTGGTTGATAGCCAATGTGTAATAGAAGTAAACCTCCCGCATGACGATATATCTGTCACATTAACTTGCGTACATATCAATATTTGCATGTGGATGAGCTAGCTTATGGCATCCCGGATTACACCGCAGATTAATCTTAGTACATACAACAAAGGAATTCGTGGAGCTAATTAGGTGATCCTCAGTACGAGTTCGGTTGAAAGCCCATCCTGCACTCGGCGGTATCCTAACAAATACCACTAAATGAACTCAATTGCACACACAGGGATATGAAATAACCTGGTCAAAAACAAGTCTGATTCATACCTTGGTCAAAAAGTCTTGTAAGATAAAGTACAATCATGGATGGTGAGTTAAAACTGATCGAATCTCGTAAAACCTTACATTCATTCCAAAACCATCTGCGCTACTTATCATCCTTATGATACCATCAGAAAATTACAAAAAAAAAAAACCATGTAAATAAAGAGCTTCTTAAATAGCCTATAGTGCAATCATCACAAATGTCATTCATCCATTTCACCTCGCATATCACATAGACATCAAAAACATTTACATTCATCATAACATCTGCATTCATCAAAATAAATATAAACATGCATAACAAAAATCACATCATCACATGTACAAAACCAAAAATAAAACCGGTATATATATATATATCGTCAAAAAGATGCCCGCAGGCTACAAAACCGGTCCTCAAACCCCGCAATCATATCCAAAAACCCAACCTAAGGCGTCGACCACCATGATCACGCAGGATCGGTGCGACGGGAACTACCCCCCGTGGTGTGGGTCCTACGGGACCCTGCAGGCGGCTACTACTAGCCCCCGCATCATGCCTGCTACCACCCCCCTCATCTAACCGCCTGCGACGAGATGATGCTGACTGCTCAGTCAGACTATCCCTTGTCCACCGTGAAGATCCACCGATCGAAGGCTCAGGTAGCCGCCCACCAAGGCGGATGACCTCCCTCTCCAAGTCTATCCGGTACAGACACCACTCTGCCTCTCACCGATGATAGATAGACAATGCATCATCGCGCTGCACCAAAACTCTATCCCGCTCTGCCAACTGAGCCCGTAGAAGATCCCTCTCCTACCGCGCATCCCCCATCTCCCGCCTTGCATCCCCAAACCTCCAGATCCCGCATCCGTAGCAGCTCGTCGCCACGCAATCTCAACGCCTACATCCGACCCCACCTCCTCTCGTATCCGCCGGATGCATAGGACTCACGGGACAAGTAGCCCGCTCAGCTCCCACCGCTCCTCCACATCCCGCATGTCCGCCGCTCCGGAACACCCAAGTCCACATCCTCATCTCCCACATCCACCATGTCCGCATCATCCAACGGACCCCCCAATCACCCCCTACTACCTCAGCAACATCCTCCACTGCCGCCTCCGCGCCTCCCAGTGGCCCCTCTCCTCTCCAACGTCGCAGTACCCACCACGAGTCATACTCAGTGGTAGTCCCGATGTCATCCACATCCGGGACCTCAATCACCGCATCCGACTCCTCGCCCAATGGCACGGTGACCGGTGGCTCTAGATCCCTCTCATCTCCCCGCCGCCGATAGACCACGGGCTCACCAGGCAACCCCTGGCGCACCCCAAACTGTCGTGTAACCCGACGGTATGAAAAGAACTCATGCTCCGTCCCGTGCCGCCCAGTCAACCACCGCTCCCTCCGTACCCGTCGGAGCCACTCTCCAGCCTCATGCTAGGCTGGATAGTCCCGATAGGGATGCCAAAACACCTCCCCTGGAGTGAGCCGAGAAAAGGCATCAGTGTAGTGCTCAACGACACCTGCCCATCGCCGACTCTACCCCTTCTCCACAGACCGCCGCCACAAAATTGCATAACCAATCTCCTCATCCTCCATCACCGCCCGAGTCGTCCACTGTAACCCGATAGGCCTCTCAACAGCTATGTGCTGCCAACCCCAAAGACTGCAACAAAAAACTGCAATCGACACCCTTCCACTGTCGACAGCGGACCCCATACAGCTCCCCGTAGAGCCGTGCCAACAAAGTCCGTCCCCATCTCGTAATCAACGGTGCCTCTATCGGCACTCGCCAACCGCCACACCAAATCCAGCAGGTTCCACGGGAACCTCGCGCTCGACGAATCAGGGAGAAGAATGTTAGAAATGAGGCCCATCAAGAATGCGTGCCTCACTCCTAACACCCCCTCTCCTGCCACCACCTAACCAAAATCCCGCCACCCGGCAATCCACCTCGGTCGTCTCCACTGGGTTTGCTACACCCAGCTGCCCCCCATGCCCAAAACATCTCGTAAGTATAGCAGTCCACTGATCAAACGACGATGTCCTAATAGGCAGACCATCTATCGAAATCCGAAGCAACCGATAGACGTCCTCAAGAGTCACAGTCATCTCCCATTTCGGGAGATGGAAAGTATTGGTCCACGGATCCCAAAGCTTGATCAGGGCCATCAGATAGGCCTGATCCGAAACCATAGGCTCCAGTCGAGCCACCTGCTTGAGCCCAAGGGCATCAAGCCATTCCCAATCATCATCGGTCAATGCCAACCGCGCCTCAGTAAATGCAACGGGTACACGGTACCGGCTCCTAACAACCTGCAAAGAAAAAAAAATCAACACAAACAAAAAAAAATATATATATAATAGATCAAATTTTCAGTTCTAGGGTTTCTAACCTTAACCGTTAAACAAAAACATCACAAAAAATCTTAAAGTTTTGAAAAGCGTCAACACAAAAACAATGCATTAAATAAAAGCAAAATAAACTCTAGGAACACTTACAGGTTTCGCTTCGGCTCCGCCGCTCGAACCAGTTTGTGCACTCATGATAGCAGAGAGAATTCCAGCAGCGCTTCGCTTCGTAGAATTACCTCCTCCTCCCAGAGCTCCAAAATCGCAAGAAAAAAATGACACAAATGAGCCCAAAATCAAGTTTTGGCCATTAAATAGGCCTTTTGCACTGGAATTCGTCCTTGACTGGGATGAGCGCTCTGATTAGCGCTCGTCCCACCCAGGGATGAATTCGTCCCACCCAGGGACGAATTCAAGCACTTAAAAAAAATCAAAAAATGACTAAAAATGCACTAAAAATAGATAATAAAATTGCCCGACAGGATTGCTACTGCACCTGACAACAAGGGCATACAAAATCGACATTGGAGTCACAAATTGTCACTATCATACTCCCTAAGAAGGCTACCATAGCCGGACCGCTCCACGGGAAGACGGATTTTAGACAATTTCATCCCCAAACGACATCACAAAAAGGTCAAAGCCCACTCAAAAATAAGTACAAAATTCAACAAAAACAAATAGCAAAAAAACATTGCCAGACATAAGTGCTCTTGCACTTAACCTCTGGGCAAAGAAAATCGATGGCGAGGTTCAAATTATCTCTCTCCTACTTCCCCAAGAAGGCTAACATAGCCGGACCGCTCCACGGGAAGTTAGGTTTTCGATGATTTCACCTCATTACGGCATCACCAAAAGGGTTAACACCCACCAAAAATAGGTCCAAATGTTGGAAAAATTGCACACGCTTAACGGTAAACCCTTTAAAGGCACCCTTGCACAAGTCATCTTGGGTCAAGCGACTCGCCGCTTCTCTCACGAAGGTCATTCCCTCATCGATTCGTCGCTTGAGGGGGTAGTCACACTTAGTCACCAACCAACAATCACACACCCAATTAAGGAAAATGACATGCATTCAAAGAATCATTGACAAAGACAATCACGCTCCTGCTTGGGGCAGAAAACAAGCAACAATCAAATCAATCAAACACTTGGCATTTCGTGAATCATGAACACAAGGTTCCCCCCGAGGATAAAAATGCCCTTTGCCTCGCTCATGACCGATCAATGTCTAAGTTCAAGTCACACCTCAACAAAATAGGTTAATACTTGAAATCAAATTCCTTAGCTCGTCGAAGCAAGGATTCAAGAATGCATGCCCTTTCCATACTTGGGGCATCAAAAGTTGGTTAGGTTACCAAGAAACCCTAATCATTAGTGCTTTGGTTATCTATTTTTGCTCAAGACCGCATCACCCGCAGCGCTTCCCAAAAAGGGGCATCTCGTAGACACCAAAACAGCACCAATCCGATTATGTGACCGCAAACACCGATCGCTTTGACAAACACAGCCCCCAGTGGCAGCCCTCAGAGGTTAAACAGTGGTCTTAACCACTTTCATAGCAATTTTGTAAGGTCAAGAAGCAATTTGGCACACTTGGACACTTTGCCCAGTATTCGTCTCACCCAGGGACGAATTCAAAATAGAATCCGTCCCACCCCAGGACGAATTCTGAATCCGTCCCTGGGTGGGACGAATTCTAAGCTTAACGGGCAAAAAGACAAATGGCGCCAAGTGGCAGCCCATAACAGTCGCTTGATGACTCCCGCCTCGCACGCGTGTGTAGGTGGACAGAGGGGCCGTTAGAAGACCGTCACAAAAGGCATTTATCAAAGCCCAAGTCAACGGAGGACTCCCCTCCCTCATGGGAAGACAAGACTCGCCACATGGCGCCTATGACCAACACATGGCATTTGTGCTTCCCTCCCAAAAGAGACCCCATGGGTCTATAAAAGGTGGGACTTTTCTCACCCAAAATATACAAAGTTGAAGGAGTTTTCAAGCAACGAAGTGCCGCCGAGTTGAAGACCCACTTGCATCCCTTTTGGTTCACCTTCCCACATCCACCAATCTCTTTTGCAAGGGAGGTTGTTGGGTGGCTTTTGGAAGCTTGAACCTGACCCAAATCCAACACATGGACACCTGAACCAACCAATTCGCCGACCCCCCAATCCTAAGAGGTTTTGGGCCCATCCCTAGTGGATTGGCGCCGAAATCAAGTGCCAACGGTGGGAGGCCCACTTGGGCACCCCCGCACTTTCTAGGTTTTAGAGCATTCTAGATTACTTTTTCAGGTTGCATTTTGTGTTATTATGTTTGGTTAACTCACAGCTGCAATTTCGTAACTTTTGGTCAGATTCTAGTATGTTTTGTGTCGCTTTGTTGTTTCACTGACTTGCAGGTGGCGAGATCAAATTCCCGAGGGTAGAGGCCAAATTGGGAGAATCCGACCATCCGGGTCATCCCAAAATGGCCCCAATTACATAACCCCCTTGTTTGCAGTGCATTTTGCAGTGTCTCGAGAATCGACATTGGAGCAAGCAGCAGGTCGGCTTCTTCAACACAAGAATTCGTCCCACCCAGGGACGAATTGCGCGAGATCGTCCCACCCGTGGACGATTCTGATTCGTCCCACCCTGGGGACGAATTGTAAAAATCGTCCCACCCAGGGACGAATTCCAGCTTGAAGGCAGATTGGCCACTGTCTCATGGCAATGGCCTTCTGGTAACATTTTCTCGTCTTCTCGTCAAGTTTTCAGTGCCGTTTAGAATCATTTTGTTTACTCGTTTTAGATAAATGTTTGCATGCATCTTTCGATGATTTTAGAAGAACGAACACTTTTCACTTGCAACTGGTGCTACTGACATATTCATTGTTTCTTTGTTCACAGGAGGAGCAGCAGAGGTAAGGACTCATCACCGTAAGCGACGGCATCGTCTTGGCCCGTCCATTCAAACGTGGGCACGCGGAAAGAGGAAGACTAAGTCACATATTGTAACAAATACGAATTTAACGCTCCTAGCCCCCAAAAAGGGAGGAGACGTCTATGTAACCGAGGATAAGATATTTGAATAAAGAGGGCTGTGATTTCTTTACATCTTTTCTTTCATTTTCAAATTGTCTCCTTTCTTCGTTTTTGTGCATAGGATTAAAGCGTTACATTTCGTCTTATGTTGCATAATTAGTGCTCCCTCTGCCCGGAATCTCGTGCTTTCATATTCAATGTTGATCAATGGATCCCTTGATAAATATGTTCATAAGCTCCTCTAGGTTGTCCCATTGTCTCATTGTATCTTAATTATAGTTTTTGAACCATTAAAAAGATATTTTTAAAGTAAAAAATATGGAATGTAAAATTAAATATATATAGGTTTCATTAAATAGTTCCTTCTAATATCATTGTAAGTTTATTGATGATGCTTTTATTTGGACTACTCATTACATAATAAGGTAACCATCATTAATGCTTCATATATAATTCTTTTGAATAATTTTATATGTTATTAATCTATTTATGCTTCATATATAATTTTATTAATTTTATTTTATTTATTGAAAGTCTAAAATTGATCACCTTTGATTCTATTATTATGGTTGTATTCATATACATACTTAATAGACTATCATTAACAAAATTAGAATCATAATCACATCTCTTTATGTGCAATTCAAATAGCATAAATACTATTATTATGGTTGTATTCATATACATACTTAATAGACTATCATTAACAAAATTAGAATCATAATCACATCTCTTTATGTGCAATTCAAATAGCATAAACAAAACTACATTGAAAATTAAAATGATATATAAAATCCTAAAAATAATGACATCAATAATGAAAAAATTAAAAATATATATCCCAAGATTATTCATAGCCTTGAAAATAAAAACATATTGATTACATCGCCCTAGCCTTACACAAACAAAATGGGTTTTAAATATATTTAAAAAAAAGTATCAAAATTCTCCACGTATATATTTAATCTAAACAAATTAATGAGAAAATTTTTGTGTAAGGGACATTGTGAGTTAGGATCATCACTCCTACTAAACAATGCCAAATTTCCTAATCTAAACTAAAAATTTAAAATGAAACAATTGTTAGTACTACAAGGGTGTATTATAGTATATCAAACTTTATAAACTTAATTATTTTATTATTAATGTTATGTATGATCTATAATATTATCTATCATGCAAACTTAGTGTATCCATACATATTTTGATATTACAAGCTTACATAGTTTACAATCTACTCATCATAGACCAATGCGGCTATGGTCACTTACCTATATCATAGATGTAGTAGTCTTGGTTTTATATAGGGTTATTATGACCTTATGGAGTATGGAAATAGAAGGTTTGGTGTGGGTCTCCTTAATATTTGGGCAGAGGATACCATTGATGTTATTTTCCTTGTTTCCCATAACATAGGTATGGTTATGAAAGCACGAGATTCCGGTCAAAGGAAACACCAAGTGCGATTGCATTCAAAATTAAGTACGCTTAAGTCCTAGAAATGTAAATTGCATGAAACGGAAAAGAGACACATTGGAAGAGACACAATCAAATAGAGAAAACACAGCCCTTTCATTAATTTCCCTTGATCTCTGTTACAATGATGCCTCCTCCCTTTTCAGTGGGCTAGGAGCGCAAATAGAGTTTGATTACAATCGCTGAATGATTCCTCCTTCCGCGTGCCCACGATTGCAATGGGCGGGCCAAGATGATGCCGCCGCCGATGTCGATGAGTTCTTCGCCTTCGCTGCTTCTCCCGCGAACAAAGAAATGACCAAGACGTCGTAGCACCTCGCCGCAAATGAAAAGCATTTTCTCTCTAAAACCAACGAAATATGCATATGAATATTTGCCTCGAAACAAGGAATACAAGTGAATCCAAATTGCTTCAAAACTTGATAGAAGGTAAGAAAAGTTACCAGAATGCCACTGCCACTGAGGCAACTGGCCAATCCACCTTAAAATGGAATTCGTCCCTGGGCAGGATGAATTTTGACTGTAATTCGTCCCTGGGTGGGACGAATTCTTCTGAGTTGAAGAAACTGACCTGTTGCTGCTCCAATGTCAGATCCCGAGACCTGCAAAACGCCCCGCAAACAGGGGGTTATGTAATTGGGGCCATTTTGGGACGACCCGCATGGTCGGATTTTCCCAATTTGGCCTCCACCCTCGGGAATTTGACCTTGACACCCGCAAGTTAGCGAAACGACAAAGCAATACAAAACATCCTAAAATCTGACCAAAAGTTACAAAATTGCAATTATGGACTAATCAGACCTAGTAACATAGGATGCAATCTAAAAAATAATCTAAAATGCTCAAAAACTAAAATTAGGACTTGGGAGGTGCGGGGGTGCCCAAGTGGGCCTCCCACCGTTGGCCCTCGATTTTGGAGCCAATCCACCAGGGATGGGCCCAAAACCTTTTAGGATTGGGGGTCGGCGAATTGGTAGGTTCATGTGTCCATGCGTTGGATTTGGGTAAGGTTCGAGCTTCCAAAGGCCACCCAACAACCTCCCTTGCAAAAGAGATTGGTGGATGTGGGAAGGTGAACCAAGAGGGATGCAAGTGAGTCTTCAATTCGGAAGCACTTCGTTGCTTGAACACTCCTTCAACCTGTATCTTTTGGTGAGAAAAGTCCCACCTTTTATAGACCCAAGGGGTCTCTTTTGGGAGGGAAGCACAAATGCCATGTGTTGGCCATAGGCGCCATGTGGCGCCTTGTCTTCCCATGAGGGAGGGGAGTCCTCCATTGACTTGAACTTTGATAAATGCTTTTTGTAACAGCTCCTCTAACGGCCCTCTCGTCCACTTACACATGCGTGCAAGGCAGGAGCCCTTAACCGATCGTTTCGGGCTGCCACTTGGCACCATTTGCCTTTTTTGCCTGTTAAGCTTAGAATTCGTCCCACCCAGGGACGGATTCAGAATTCGTCCCGGGGTGGGACGGATTCTATTTTGAATTCGTCCCGGGTGAGACGAGTACCGGGCAAAGTGTCCAAGTGTGCCAAATTGCTTCTTGACCTTACAAAATTGCTATGAAAGTGGTTAAGACCACCGTTTAACCTCTCGAGGGCTGCCCCGGGGCCGTGTTTGTCAAAGCGATCGTTGTTTGCAATCACATAATCGGATTGGTGCTGTTTTGGTGTCTACAGATGCCCCTTTTTGGGAAGCGCTACGGGTGACGCAGTGGCTGAGCAAAAATAGATAACCAAAGCACTAATGATTAGGGTTTCTTGGTAACCTAACCAACTTTTGATGCCCCAAGTATGGAAAGGGCATGCATTCTTGAATCCTTGCTTCTGACGAGCTAAGGAATTTGATTTCAAGTATTAACCCGTTTTGGTGAGGTGTGACTTGAACTTAGACATTGATCAGCCATGAACAAGTGAAGGGCGTTTTTATCCTCGTGGGGAACCTTGTGTTCATGATTCACGAAATGCCAAGTGTTTGATTGATTTGATTGTTGCTTGTTTACCGCCCCAAGCAGGAGCGTGATTGTCTTTGTCAATGATTCTTTGAATGCATGTCGTTTTCCTTAATTGGGTGTGTGATTGTTGATTGGTGACTAAGTGTGACTACCCCCTCAAGCGACGAATCGATGAGGGAATGACCTTCGTGAGAGAAGCGACGAGTCGCTTGACCCAAGATGACTTGTGCAAGGTTGCCTTTAGAGGGTTTACCGTTAAGCGTGTGCAATTTTTCCAACATATGGACCTATTTTTGGTGGGTGTTAACCCTTTTGGTGATGTCATAATGAGGTGAAATCATCGAAAACCTATTTCCCGTGGAGCGGTCCGGCTATGATAGCCTTCTTGGGGAATTAGGAGAGCGATAATTTGGACCTCGACATCGATTTTCTTTGCCTAGAGGTTAAGTGCATGAGCACTTATGTCCGGCATTGTTTTTGTTGTGTTTTTGTTGAATTTTGTACTGTTTTTGTTGTTTTTGTGACACCATTTGGTGATTGAATTGTCTGCAATCCGTCCTCCCGTGGAGCGGTCCGGCTATGGTAGCCTTCTTCGGGAGTAGGATAGTGACAATGCAAACCCCGACATCAATTTTGCTATGCCAAGAGGTTAAGTGCAAGAGCACTTGTGTCTTGCAATGTTTATTGCTTGTTTTGTGTTGCATTTTTTGTTGTTTTGTTGTTTTTTGTGACACCATTTTGGGATTAAATTGTCAAAATCTGTCTTCCCGTGGAGCGGTCCGGCTATGGTAGCCTTCTTAGGGAGTAGGATAGTGATAATTTGTGACCCCGATGTCGATTTTGTATGCCCATGTTGTCACTTGCATTTGCAATCCTGTCGTGCGCTTTATTGTCTCGTTTTTAGTGCATTTTTAGTCATTTTTCTTGATTTTTTTTGTGTCTGGCCCGAATTCGTCCCCGGGTGGGACGAATTCCAGCTGGAGAATTCGTCCTTGGGTGGGACGAGCGCTGATCAGAGCGCTCGTCCCAGTCAAGGATGAATTCCAAGGCAAAGGGCCTATTTAAGGGCCAAAACTTGATTTTGGGCTCATTTGTGTCATTTTTTCTTGCGATTTTGGAGCTCTGGGAGGAGGAGGTAATTCTGCGAAGCGAAGCGCTGCTGGAATTCTCTCTGCCATCATGAGTGCACAAACTGGTTCGAGCGGCGGAGCCGAGGCGAGACCTGTAAGTGACCCTAGGGTTTATTTTGCTTTAACTTAATGCATTGTTTTTGTGTTGCGCTTTTCAAAACTTTAAGATTTTTTTGTGATGTTTTTGTTTAACAACTAAGGTTAGAAACCCTAGAACTGAAAATTTTATCTTTTTTATTTATTTATTTATTTTTTTTTTGTTTGCTTGCATGTTGTTAGGAGCCGGTACCGTGTACCCGCTGCCTTTACTGAGGCGCGGTTGGCCTTGACCGATGATGACTGGGAATGGCTTGATGCCCTTGGGCTCAAGCAGGTGGCTCGACCGGAGCCTGTGGTTTCGGATCAGGCCTATCTGACGGCCCTGATCAAGCTTTGGGATCCGCGGACCAATACTTTCCATCTCCCGACAGGGGAGATGATTGTGACTCTTGAGGACGTCTATCGGTTGCTTCGGATTCCGATAGATGGTCTGCCTATTAGGACATCACCGTTTGATCACCGGACTGCTATACTCACGAGATGTTTTGGGCATGGGGGGAGCTGGGTGTAGCAGACCCAATGGAGACAACCGAGGCGGATTGCCAGGCTGGAAAAATTTTGGTTAGCTGGTGGAAGGAGAGGGGGGTGTTAGGAGTGAGGCACGCATTCCCGATGGGCCTCATTTCTAACATTCTTCTCCCCGATTCGTCAGCGCGAGGTTCCCATGGAACCCACTGGATTTGGTGTGGCAGTGGCAGTAGTGCCCGATAGAGGCACCGTTGATCCCGAGATGGGGACAGACTTTGTTGGCGCAGCTTTACGGGGAGTCAGACGGGGTCCGCCGTCGACGACGGAAGGGTGTCGCTTGCAGCTTTTTGTTGCAAGGTCGGGGTTGGCAAGACATAGTCGTTGAGAGGCCTACCGGGTTACCGTGGACGACTCGGCGGCGATGGAGGATGAGGAGATTGGTTATGCAGCTTTGTGGCGACGGTCTCATGGAGCAGGGCGTAGTCGGCGATGGGCAGGTGCACTTGAGCACTACATTGATGCCTTTTCGCGGCTCACTCCTGGGGAGGTGTTTTGGCGTCCCTATCGGGACTGTCCGCCTTGGCCTGAGGCTGGAGAGTGGCTCCGACGGGTACGGAGGGAGCGATGGTTGACTGGGCGGCACGGGACGGAGCATGAGTTCTTTCCGTACCGCCGGGTTACACGATAGTTTGGGGTGCGCCAGGGTTGCCTGGTGAGCCCGTAGGCTATCGCCGTCGGGGAGATGAGAGGGATCTGGAGCCACCGGTCCTCGTGCCATTGGGCGAGGAATCAGATGCGGTGATTGAGGTGTTGGATGTGGATGACGTCGGTACTACCACTGAGTATGACTCGTGGTGGGTATTGCGGCGTTGGAGAGGAGAGGGTCCACTGGGAGGCGCGGAGGCGGCAGTGGAGGATGCTGAGGCGGCAGGGGGTGATTGGGGAGGGCCGTTGGATGATGCAGACATGGTGGATGTGGGAGATGAGGATGTGGACTTGGGTGTTCTGGAGCAGCCGGACATGCAGGATGTGGAGGAGCAGTTGGAGCCTGAGCAGGCTACTGTCCCCGCGAGTCCTATGCGTCCGACAGATACGGAGGGGGTGGGGTCGGATGTAGGCGATGAGGTTGCACGACTTACGGAGCTACTGCGGATGCGGGATCTGGAGAGGGATCTTCTACGGGCTCAGTTGGTAGAGCGGGATAGAGTTTTGGCGCAGCGCGATGATGCATTGTCTATCTATCATCGACGGGAGGCAGAGTGGTGTCTGTACCGGATAGACTTGGAGAGGGAGGTCATCCGCCTTGGCGGGCGGCTCCCTGAGCCTTCGATCACAGATCTTCTCGACGGACGAGGGATAGTCTGACCGAGCAGCAACATCATCTCGCCGCAGGCGGTTAGATGAGGGGGTGGTAGTAGGCATGATGCGGGGGCTAGCAGTAGCCGCCCTGCAGGGTCCCGTAGGACCCACACCACGGGGGGTAGTTCCCGTCGCACCGATCCTGCGTGATCATGGTGGCCGACGCCTTAGGTTGGGTTTTGGATATGATTGCGGGGTCTGAGGACCGGTTTTGTAGCCTGCGGGCATCTTTTTGACGATATATATATATATATATATCGGTTTTATTTTTGGATTTGTACATGTGATGATGTGATTGATTTTTGTTATGCATGTTTATTTATTTTGATGAATGCAAATGTTATGATGAATGCAAATGTTTTAGATGTCTATGTGATATGCAAATTGAAATGGATGAATGATATTTGTGATGATTGCACTGTAGGCTGTTTAAGAAAATTTTTATTTATTTGGTTTTTTTGTTTTTGTATTTTCTGATGTTATCATAAGGATGATAAGTAGCGCAGATGGTTTTGGAATGAATGTAAGATTTTCTGAGATTCAGATAGTTTTAACTCATTATTCATGACTGTACTTTATCTTACAAGACTTTTGAACAAGGTATGAATCGGACCTATTTTTGACCGAGTTATTTAACATCCCCGTGTGTGCAATTGAGTTCATTTAGTGGTATTTGTTAGGATACCGCCAATGCCAGATGGGCTTTCAACCGAACCTGTACTGAGGATCACCTAATTAGCTCCACGAATTCCTTTGTTGTATGTACTAAGATTAATCTGCGTTGTAATCCAGGATGCCATAAGCTAGCTCATCCACATGCAAACATTGATCCGTACGCAAGTTAATGTGACAGATATATCGTCATGCGGGAGGTTTACTTCTGTTATCGATAGGCTATCAACCAAATTGGTATTGAAGCTTGCCTTATGACCTATAGAATGCTGAGAGTTCCAGGGATTCAAGGTCAACTCCCTTCTTTTTTTCAATTGTATTGGGATACTTGCTCTTTGTAGTGATAAGATCACTGTTTATTTTGATTTGTTTTTTTTTTGAGCAAGGGATTGGGGATATGGAGTGATGAAAATCACCGTTGTTTGTGCCTTTTGATGTGTGCACTATAGTTTGTCAAATTTTGAGTTTTGACATTTTGCAAATTTTTGTGTTTTGCAACTGTTGAGAACTTTAGGGATTCTTAGGGAATTGGGTAGGGAGGAAGCTTGTCCTTTTGCCAACTCTCAGCATTCTAGGGGTCATTCGCACAGGGGGATGAGCAAGATAACCGTTTCGCTTGTGGTGACTTAGATTATTTTGCAGGTTTCATCTTTCGTTCACACAATTTTGGGAATTTTAATGTTTTGATTTGTGTTGGGATGTTACGTAACAAGGTGTATTTCAAGTATGACTCTACCTTTGTAAAATCTGTTCGACTTGGTACACTACATGGCTAAAGAGGAAAATGATGACTGAATCATCGAAACTCTTAGTACATTCCTGCACCACTGACTGTAGTGTGGTAAAATTTATGCATGGTGTTTTTGTTGATTTTGATGAATTCGAGTATGCCTAGAATTGAGATGCAAATCTTTGTTGTTTTTGATGATTTTTGTTGTTTTGTTTTTGTTGAATTTATTGATTTGTTTGACCAAGAGATTGCGATAATCCTTGGAGCTTTTTGGGTTGACCAAGAGATTGCGATAATCCTTGGAGCTTTTTGGTTGACCAAGAGATTGCGATAATCCTTGGAGCTTTTTGGGTTGACCAAGAGATTGCGATAATCCTTGGAGCTTTTTGGGTGACCAAGAGATTGCGATAATCCTTGGAGCTTTTTGGGTTGACCAAGAGATTGCGATAATCCTTGGAGCTTTTTAGGGTGACCAAGAGATTGCGATAATCCTTGGAGCTTTTTGTTTGTTTGTTTTTGTTTTTTTTTTTTTTTTTTGGTACATGGCTTTCTTAGATATGAAATGGTCGCAAATGACCGATATTCAAGGGTTCTCGTTTCCTTGATACCGTCAAGAGAAGCTAGCCTGTACGTTCCCGGTCCTATTTTGCTATCAATGACATAAGGACCTAGCCAATTTGCCATGAATTTGTCTCTCATATGGGACGGCAAATTAGAGTTTTGTTGGTTTTCCTTCAGAACCATATCACCAACCCGAAAGTCTCTTAGGTGAACTTTCATGTTGTAAGCTCTCTTAAGCCGCTCTTGATAGATACGTAAGTGCTCGAGAGCATTAACGCGTCTTTCATCAAGCAACGTAAGTTGGTCTAACCGGGCCTGCCGTGCAGTGTCATCATCGATGAATTCCCGCATTGATATGCGGAGGGAAGGAATTTCCAACTCGAGAGGCATTACTGCCTCTGAGCCATACACTAGTGAAAACGGAGTTGCCCCAATGGGCGTCCGAATGCTAGTGCGATAAGCCCAAAGGGCAAGTGGGATTTGTATGTGCCAATCCTTATGACTGCCTGCGACGGTCTTTTTAAGGATGGCGACTAGCGTTTTGTTTGACGCCTCCGCTTGCCCATTTGCTTGCGGATAATAGGGTGTTGAAAAGTCGTGCTGAATTTTGTACTTTGTGGTTAAAGCACGCACGTCTTTGTTCTTGAATGATGGCCCATTATCCGAGATTATTTTGGATGGAATACCAAAACGACATATGATGTAATGCAAAATGAACTCCGCAATGCGGGGTCCCGTCGTAGAGGTTAACGGAATTGCTTCCACCCATTTGGTAAAATATTCTCGTGGCCGTTATGATAAACGTGTGACGGCCTCGACGATGCAGGGAGATCTTTCCGATTAGATCGAGGCCCCACCGCGAAAATGGCCAAGCAGACCGGACTGTCTCGTAGGGCCTCGGGAAGGTGCGTGCATCAAATTGGCATGATGTTGACATTTTACGCACCTCTTGACATACGCGCAACAATCTCGCTCTAAAGATGGCCAATAATAGCCCATGCGAAGAATGCGCTTTGCAATGGCCATACCACCGAAGTGGCCGCCACATGTACCGTCATGCGCTTGGGTGATCGCCCAAGTGGACTCTTGTCGGTCCAAGCAACGAAGAAGAATTCCGTCGTAGTCGCGACGATACAAAATGTCTCCTATCAAGACATATTTTGCCGCTTTCTGTTTGAATGTTCGTTTTGCGGCTTGCGTCAATCCAAAGGGTAGATTACCTAACTTGAGGTAGTCTCTTATGGGTAAATACCAGTCCTGTTGATCGGATACCTCGACAGTTTGAACAACCAATCCCTTTTGGAGTTCTTCCCTAACAAATGCCGATTGGGATAGAACTTGTAAGAATAGCGTTGTGTTGCTATTAATGGGAGTGGGGGAGAATAAAGACCCCAGCTTGGCATGTTTCAAATAGTCTCGGATTCGAAAGAACTTATCCGAAGATGGTTCGATCTCGGATCATGTGGATTCCTCGGCGTCAAGTCCGAGCTTGCGCGCTCCATCGCGGGTTGCGATAAGGTTTTGACCTGAATGGTTGTTACATCACCGGAAAGGTCTTGCGGGATTAGTGACCCTAAGGAGGCCATTGTGTCCGCAAAATGATTCGATGATCGAGGGAGTGCCTCGATGTCATACCACTCAAGTTTTTCCAGGAATTTATCCACGAGGGCTTTATAGGCCTTCAGAACTGGGCATTTGCATTGATATACCCCTTTGACTTGATTGACGATTAACAGTGAATCGCCAAAGATGTTCAATCTTTTGATGTTCATGGCGATTGTTGTCTCAAGACCTAGGAGCAAGGCTTCATATTCTCGCATTGTTGTTGGTGCACTCGGAAGTTTAATTTAAATGACAGGGGCATTGGAGCGCCCTCGCGGTGTGAAGAATACAATTCCCGCGCCACCACCTTGCTCGCATTTAGAACCATCAAAAAATAAGGTTATGTCGGCTCGAGACTCAGCTCTTCGTAATCCGGCGATTCTGAGACATGGAAGACCTCATCATCGGGTAGTTCTATGACCAGAGGCTGATCGTCTTCAAGAGGAGCCTCTGCTAGTTGATCGGCTATGACTTGTCCTTTTATAGATTTTTGCCCAATAAACTCAATGTCAAATTCCGTCAACAACATGATCCATTTCGCCGTGCGACTACTATGATAAGTACGACTCATCATGTATCGCAATGGATTCTCCTTAGACACAACATACGTCGTGTTGCTCAACATGTAGTGGCGTAGCCTTTTGGTAGCAAACACCACCGCCAAGCGTAGTTTCTCAACGTATGCATAGTTAAGTTCGTAATCGACTGTGGTGCGGCTAAGATAGTAAGTAGCCTGTTCTTTGTGAAGTTCATTCTTCCGGGCTAGCATTGCGCCCATGCCACCTCGCAGCCGAGATGTATAAGTAGAACGGCACACCTGGTCTAGGCGGTGCCAATACTGGCGGCGAAGCCAAGTATTGTTTGATTTCGTCAAAGGTTGATCGGCACTCGTCATCCCAATGAAATGTGACCCCTTTGTGCAATAGTTTGTTCATTGGTCGGCATTTGTCGAATAATTACGCTATGAAGCGTTTAATCGACGCGACCTTTCCTTGCGTACTTCTGAGCTGCTTGATAGTGGTTGGGGGAGCCATTTCAAGGATTGCCTTGACTTTGTTTGGGTCCACTTCGATGCCTCTTTTGGAGACTATAAAACCCAAGAGTTTTCCAGATGTGACGCCGAACACGCACTTCTTGGGATTCAGTCTGACCTTATGCTCTATGAGGCGATCGAGAATCTTGCTTAAGTCACCGAGATGATCTGAGCGCAATTTAGACTTGGCTAACAAATCATCCATGTAATCTTCCAAAGTTTTGTGCATGTAATCGTGGAAGATATACGTCATAGCACGTTGGTATGTAGCGCCAGCATTTTTAAGGCCAAAAGGCATGACCTTATAACAAAATGTCCCCCAAGGCGTTGTGAATGCCGTTTTGAGTTGGTCTTCAGGATTGATACGAATTTGATTGTATCCCGAGAAACCGTCCATTAGGGAGAGCATTTCGTGACCCGTCGTAGCGTCTACCAATGCGTCGATGCTTGGCAAGGGGAAATCATCCTTAGGACTCGCTTTGTTTAGGTCTCGAAAGTCGGTGCATATGCGAATCCTCCCGTCGGGCTTCTTGACGGGAACCATGTTGGACAACCATGGCGGATAATCCACGCAGATGACAAATTGTGCATCCAACAGCTTTTGCAATTCGTCTTTGACCATCAAGGCCACTGTTGGGTGCATCTTTCTTAGTTTTTGCTTTACTGGCTTGATTTTCGGATCAAGCGTTAAATTGTGCATGACTAGTTGCGGGTCTAGTCCCGGCATATCTTTGTATGACCATGCAAAAACCTCCTTCTTTTCTTTAAGAAGGGCAATGTAATCGGCTTGCTCTTCGGGGGAAAGGCTTACCCTCAGCCTTGAGAATCCGTGGATTCATTGGATCCGTGCCGATGTCTACGTCGCCGTCTCTTCGATCGACATGTGAGATCCGTCCTCCAACCGATGTGGAGTTGGGATTAAATGGATATCATCAACCGAGTTAAGATCTGCGTTTGGGACCTCGGGTCCCTCTTCAGCTTGAAAAATATCTTGAGTTGTCCTTGGGGTAAAATGAAGCATTTCACCGAAAGGCCAGCACTCGATGGTGACAATGGTGAATTGACGCGATCCCGCTCGATGGCATCCATGTTTAGATGCAATGACCGTAATGGATCGGTCGGATTGCGGATGGGTGTGGTCAAATCAATGGAGATCATGTGGATGGAATGAATTTGGTCTCCGTAACCACGGGTGTGATGACTTGATTCTTTCAGATGTTCCCTATACTCTGGATCTGGCTCTACGGGAACAGGCACGAATGGATCCTCTCTAGGTGCAAATTCATCTCTATGTGCGAAAAGGAAGGCGGGGTCTTCCCTCGGTATTGTTGTCCTGATGGGATCTCGAGGTGGACGATGCTCATCTTGAATTTGGAGCCATAGGCCTAACACTTGGTCCCACCTCGCTGGGTCTACGTGCCATTCATGTCCTAACCGTATACCCATTTGTCCCATTAGATCTTCATGGGTTAGAGCGCGGTGATGTCGTCGCGCATGTCTGAGATAGTCCATTTTGGTTTCGTCTTCTGAATTGCTTTCATAGATCCAAAATTGTTCATCCTCTTCAGCATCCGTTGCTTGTGACATTGAGGACTCTTCCCTGTTCCAGTGAATTAATCTGGTCCCATTGCGGTTGTTCCACTCTTAGTGGAGGGACCTCGATTCTTTTGAGACCGTGTTATTTCGTCCTGGAACCTCTAAGGGGAACAGCTTCAAAAAATGTCCTGGAAGCCGTTGTTGTTCTCTTTGAGGATTTCTCTCTCGAACTTCCACCTCTCTCTAGCAAAGGAGAGGGATTATTGCTATTTCCAGTGGGTGTTTGTAGACCATGGGAGATAATCCCCCAATGTGTATTCTCGTGTTTGGATTGGCGTACGGGTCTTGTGCCAATCCCCCTCGTTGCCTATTTCTAGGCCTTGCATGTTTTCAACCAAGATGTCTAATGGCAGGGGATGGTTGAACCCTACCCCCGACTTGTCATATGGCATCTCGATATCTTGGTTGGCAAAGGATCCGCATCCCTTGCTCATATCTCGCCTAGCCCATACCCATGCCAATTGCATTGTTCGAGATATTTTAGGGCAAATTCTGGGTTCGACAGATAATTGATGTTTTCGACAAAAGGCTCTTCATCTGTTTCCTTTTGTTCGCATGGTTCATAACCATGATCAAGGCCCCCATACACAAAATTCGTTTGGTTCGGTGGGTAGCCTAGAGGGACGATTGTTCCAATGGGAAGGCGAGGTCTTCCCATGTCTTGTACTGACTCCAAGGTGGGGGTTGCCACAACATTTTGCACTATGTACTCTCCCAGTGCCCGTACCGGCCATCTCAACAAGTGATTGTTGATGATTGGGTAGGAGGAAACGGTAGTCCTTCCCGAGTCCATTCCATGTTTGGTTGTTCAAGAATCTTGGTTTTCGTTGCGTTGGGCGCTTCCTCTGTTGATATTGCTGAGATCGTGGGCAACCCCTCTTCTAGAGTCTTAACCTCCTCCATGATTTGCTTTCCCTTGTCCTTCTCGTTGGGCCACGATAGGCGGCGTTGATGATGAAGGAGCCAATGATGAAGTCTCACCTGGCCGAGATTTTGCCTTATTGGCCACCAGTGGTGCCTGCGGTATCGGACCTCGTTTAGATGGATTTAATTGAAAATCCAAATGCGTTGATGGGAGGGTCGATTGAGGTATGAATTGTACCGCATTGCAATACTTGAAGGGCTCTAAGTCCATTGGGACTACATGTATTTGCCCTTCATAGGCATACTTCAAGCACCGGTGTGCGATCGAGGGGACACACTTCATGTCCCCCGATCCAAGGCCGCCCTAGCAAGATGTTATAAGCCATTTCGCCTTCCAAGGACATGGCACAATGGTGGGTATTGACTTTTGTCCTACCCGTATAGGCAGTAACAACCGTGCCGACCGTCGAGCAAATTGCATCGTTAAAAGCTCGCAGGGTGTACGTGGAAGCGGTGATGTGAGAGGCCGGCGCTTTAAATGCTTTAACGCTGCAGTGGTTATGATGTTACTGGACGAGCCAGTATCTATCAAGACTCTCTTGTACGGGATCCCGTTGACCCGCGCGATAACGTGCAGGGGTGGATCCGGCATGTCATTTGATATCGTTTTGACCTCGTTTTCTTTGAATGTGATGACAGGCTCCGTACATTGTTTCACATGTCCCACGAAGGCGTTGAAAGAATTAGCTTCGTGGGGTTGTACTTCAATGGCTTTTAAAATGTCCATAAGAGCTTCTCTATGTGGAGCTGATTGTTGAATAAGCTCGTAGATGGACAGCCTAGCCGACGTGGTCCGCAAACTCTGCGTGAGTTTGGTTCGTATCGTGACCTCAGGTCTAGGCGGAGGTAACTGCGTTGGGCGTTGTTGAGGCTGCGATGTCGACGGAACTTCCCTCGCAGGTACCTCTGGGGCAACTGGCCGGGTATTTTCTGTTCCTTGTTACAATGCTAATCATTCCCACAAATCCTTGCGCGGGAAGATCTTGTCGCACCTCGTTAATTTGGAGCGGTTTTGTCCGTGCCTCGTAGGCGTGCAAGGGGTCCTTGAATACCCCCATTTGTTGGTTGTTAGGTGCGATGGGGTTGTCCACGACCAATGTTCGATTGTCGATCAAATCCTGGACTAGTTCTTTGAATTTCAAGCACCCATTTAGGTCATGTCCTCTGCGCCTATGAAATCTGCAATACAATTCCTCCCTATACCCCCTAGGCTTGGGAACGTTAGGGTCAAAAATTTGGATTTCTGGCAGAGTAACTAAATTTTCCGCTGACAAGCGGTCAAATAAGGAGTCCCTAGACTCCGCATACGGGGTGAATTGTCGCCTAGGGCGACGCTGCTGATACTGTTCTTGTCTCCTCGTTATCTCTTTCGTAGCAGTGAGGCACCGCCCGGTAGTTAGCCTTTTGAGGCTGCGTTTCTTGCACAGTGCGTGGGACATTTATCGCAACTTGGTTGACTGCAGCGTGTTGTGGTTGCGTTGTCCCAGCTTTAGTGGTTTTATTCCACTCTTTCTTCTTAGGCTTGGCAATTGCGCCTTCGCCTATCTTAATCTCTTCTATGACTCGGCTTGCGCCAAAGCTTCTTCTAAGCCGTCGTATTGTCGCAAGGAACAATAGACCAGAGATTGATTTTAAACAACTTTTCGCGAACATTTGCGTGAGGTCCGACATGGGAGGACGGTAGGGTAACTTAGAAAGCAAAGCTCTCCATCGGTTCCCGTACGCTGCCATTGTTTCCTCCTCAAATTGTTTAAGGCTAGCAAGATCACTAAGTGATGCCTTCTTCCTTGTGTTGAAGGCGAAACGTTCAAGAAACGCATCTACTAGCTGATCTAAGCTGCTTATGCTGTGTTTGGGCAGCTGTGTGAACCAATCCGAGGCAGGGCCTGCGAATGTGGTTATGAATGTTCTAAGCAATAATGCGTCATTATCTTGAATGCCGAAGCATTGGCTTAGAAACCGTGTAACATGTTCCTGTGCGTCCTCTTCACCTTTAAAAACCGCCAATTGAGGCAACTTGAAGTGTTCGGGGTAAAGAGGTGTAGGCACTGAGGGATGCACCGGATTATTGCGGAGTAGACGTAATGTGGGTTTTTGATGCCCAGCAGCTTTTGTCTCCACCGACTCTAAACGCTCCAATAGCGCTTGGTATGCATCGGAAGATTTTATTTCTTCCTCTCTTGTTCGCTCTTGTTGCAAGTTACGGTAAACCGGAGGCCTATGGAGGGGTGGCCGAATGGCATCCTTCCCCGCCTTGATGAGGAGTTTCAATATATTCCTCTTCCGGTTCATACTCCTCGTAAAATTCTTGAGGAGTCTCGTGGCGAAACCTATGACCCCGATCAAGTTCTTGCTCGAAGGTACCCATCATTGTTTCGGGGAGTTGCCTCCCTCTCGAATCTATGGGGTCTTGGAGGCAGAGCTTGACGAGGTCGTGGAGACCCGTCTTGCGCCAACGGATTACGCCTCTCATACTCGTTCAGCTTCTTTGGATGCGAGGGGTTGGCCCCCTCTCGTGTATTTCATAGCGTAACTCATCCGCTTCGCGTTGCATGCGTTCTTTATCCAAGCGGTATTGATACTCTATCTCTTGTTGACTTTGTTTAAGCCACATGATTTGGGCTTGATGGGTGGTATATCTGGTGACAACCGGGTCAATTTGATCTACCCTATTTTGTTCATAAGGTTCAAATGTTCCTCCTATGGGTTTACCTCGGTTTTGATGCTCTAAAATCTCAAGGGGTCGCTTCCTCCGTCGAGGTAGGCGGTATGTGCTCGAGGTTCCGGCCTCAAGGGGTGATCATGATATCCCGCTGGTGCGGAAATGCAAGGTTCCCGCATTGTTTGTTGCCCTCGAGGAATGCGATGGTTTTCCTCATACTCCCTTTCACGGGTGTAAATGGGATGGGCGGAGTTAGGTCGCCCTATGTAAGGAGCCCTGCGCTCCGGATTTGGTCTCTCTCGTTCGATGATAGGTAAAGAAGGGACGCCATATCCACGTTGCCCCTCCAAATGGACAAGAGTGCCTGTTTAGCGCTTCATCGCGCGGTGGCCACTCATGCCTAGCTTCAAGAGGTGATTCTCTATTTATGTCAAGGTCTACATGTAAGGCATCTTCCCGAAAGGGGCTGCTTTGAATAGGCATACCCCACCGAGGATTCTGAATTGGATTCTTTTGTAGGTTTGACCTATAAGGCGGTATGACCAAATCCTCAGGATCGAAGTGAAGGCAACTTGCGCCGCTTTTTGTGTACCTTCCGGAGCTTCCGCCCTTGATTGGGCTTGATCACGGGTGTACACCATTGCGGTGCTTCTATGCTATCTAAATAAGTTTTTATCTCGTTTTATGATTTTCTTTTTTTTTTGTCTACACTAAGCAGAATTAAACACACACATTCACAAAACCGTGATTATCTCTTTTAAGGATTCTTGGTGTGTCCTAAACTGGTTTAGTGCATTTTGATGTTTTGTTTTGTTTTTGTAGGTTTTGTAGAACGTTTAAATGCATCATGTAGGCTCTTATAACTCCAAAAAGGTCGCCCCTTCAATATACCAACCATGCCGATATACCAACCTCTCTATATACCCGCCCTTACGAGAGGGAGACTATAGGTACGTGAGAGCAGAAGGTACGTGGTACGTAGGCGGTACGAAAGGGGGATTGTCCTGTTAATGGCACCTACCATAGAAAACTTATCCTCACGCGCATGGGAATCACCCCGCCTACGCTCGGTCTGTCTTCGTCAGGATTTACGCCTAACAACAGTTGACAATCGGGAAATGGATGCAAATCAAGCCAAGGTGGTGATTAAATCCACCAATGGTCTTGATCAAGGGCTGGGGTCTTACGACCAGCTCCTTGGTTTAAAATTGTTTCGTGATGTGTGTGGGATTCGTTTTATCCAACAAAAATGAAACTAGCATACATGACTTTCCCTAATGCAATGCAGGATTAAATGAAAACAATTAAAGAAATAGAAACAGAAACAAAAAATATAATAGAGATCATGAAAATCCCTACCTCTTCTCTGCCTGCTCCTGTTGTCTCTGAATTTCTGCTCTGAAAATCCGCAGATAGGAATTCGTCCCTCTGGGAGACGAATTGCAGAATAGAATTCGTCCCTCCCAGAGATGAATTTGAATTCGTCTCAGGGTCAGACGAATTGCAGAAAAGAATTCGTCCCTGTCAGAGACGAATAGCAACTGCAACAAAAAAAGTGTACCTGTCAAGCACAAACACAAAACTTTGATCAATTTCTATGATTTCAAAAACCAGGGAACAGAGTCCCACCGTGATCGCCACTGAAAGCACGAGATTCCGGTCAAAGGAAACACCAAGTGCGATTGCATTCAAAATTAAGTACGCTTAAGTCCTAGAAATGTAAATTGCATGAAACGAAAAAGAGACACATTGGAAGAGACACAATCAAATAGAGAAAACATAGCCCTTTCATTAATTTCCCTTGATCTCTGTTACAATGATGCCTCCTCCCTTTTCGTGGGCTAGGAGCGCAAATAGAGTTTGATTACAATCACTGAATGATTCCTCTTTCCGCGTGCCCACGATTGCAATGGGCGGGCCAAGATGATGCCGTCGCTGATGTCGATGAGTTCTTCGCCTCTGCCGCTTCTCCTGCGAACAAAGAAATGACCAAGACGTCAGTAGCACCTGCTGCAAATGAAAAGCATTTTCTCTCTAAAACTAACGAAATATGCATATGAATATTTGCCTGAAATAATGAATACAGTGAAACCAAATTGCTTCAAAACTTGACAGAAGGTAAGAAAAGTTACCGTAAGGCCACTGCCACTGAGGCAACTGGCCAATCCACCTTAAACTGGAATTCGTCCCCGGGCGTGACGAATCTCGATCGTAATTCGTCCCCGGGTGGGACGAATTCTTCCGAGTTGAAGAAACCGACCCGTCGCCGCTCCAATGTCGGATCCCGGGACCTCGCAAAACGCCTGCAAATAGGGGGTTATGTAATTGGGGCCATTTTGGGACGACCCAGATGGTCGGATTTTCCCAATTTGGCCTCCACCCTCAGGAATTTGACCTTGACACCTGCAAGTTAGCGAAACGACAAAGCAATACAAAACATCCTAAAATCTGACCAAAAGTTACAAAATTGCAATTATGGACTAATCGGACCTAGTAACATACGAATGCAATCTAAAAAATAATCTAAAATGCTCAAAAACTAAAATTAGGACTTGGGAGGTGCGGGGGTGCCCAAGTGGGCCTCCCACCGTTGGCCCTCGATTTTGGAGCCAATCCACCAGGGATGGGCCCAAAACCTTTTAGGATTGGGGGTCGGCGAATTGGTAGGTTCAGGTGTCCATGCGTCGGATTTGGGTAAGGTTCGAGCTTCCAAAGGCCACCCAACAACCTCCCTTGCAAAAGAGATTGGTGGATGTGGGAAGGTGAACCAAGGGGGATGCAAGTGAGTCTTCAATTCGGCAACACTTCGTTGCTTGAACACTCCTTCAACCTCGTATGTTTTGGGTGAGAAAAGTCCCACCTTTTATAGACCCAAGGGGTCTCTTTTGGGAGGGAAGCACAAATGCCAAGTGTTGGCCATAGGCGCCATGTGGCGCCTTGTCTTCCCATGAGGGAGGGGAGTCCTCCATTGACTTGAACTTTGATAAATGCTTTTTGTAACAGCTCCTCTAACGGCCCTCTCGTCCACTTACACATGCGTGCAAGGCAGGAGCCCTTAACTGACTGTTCTGGGCTGCCACTTGGCACCATTTGCCTTTTTGCCCGTTAAGCTTGGAATTCGTCCCACCCAGGGACGGATTCAGAATTCGTCCTGGGGTGGGACGGATTCTATTTTGAATTCGTCCCGGGTGAGACGAGTACTGGGCAAAGTGTCCAAGTGTGCCAAATTGCTTCTTGACCTTACAAAATTGCTATGAAAGTGGTTAAGACCACCGCTTAACCTCTCGAGGGCTGCCCTGGGGGTTGTGTTTGCCAAAGCGATCAGTGTTTGCAGTCACATAATCGGATTGGTGCTGTTTTGGTGTCTACAAGATATATTTGTTTGTATAATAAAAGTAAGGTGTGATCTTAATATTTAGCTTATTATAAATTTATTGTTGGTGTATATTATTATGTGTCTAATATTTGATCATCTACCAAATATTTAATATTTAATGTGCTTCAATATTATTTTATATCTTTGTTTCATACCTAATCACCATAATAATGAAGGGATATTTTATATTTGTATTAAACCTAATCATCGCTTTATAAATTATATAACTATGTATTAACATGCTTTATAAATTATATAACTATGTATTAACATGTAATATAGCATGGGTTTTGTCCTCCTAGATTCAAAGTGTTGGAGCATTGTTATTTTTTTTTAAGCGAAAAACCCCTTGCGGGGCCACCTTGTTCTAAGAGACCACGAACAGGGGTTCTACACCGTCAAATTCACCTGGGGTCGCACCCAGCCCTGCCCGCACCAACATCCCGCACCAACATTATCAAATGGATTTTGTGTACCCAATTCAGCTTTTTGGTAGGGTGGAGATTCAAACCTGGGATCTCCCTTGGAGGATTGCCCTCTCCTCTCCAACTCACCTACAAACACTTGGGTGTTGGAGGATTGTTATACCATTTATTTTTTCTTTTTATTTAGGAAAATATTGTAGAAGATACTTGTATTTGTTGTTGGTTATATATCGTTACATTAATTTTGATACATCAATAATTGTAATTGATTGTTTCTTTTATTTTATGTAATTAGATTCATGTTTACTTTTAACTTCACTCTCTTTGTAACAATAATTACCCTAAAAATTAAACACAAACAATCTTAAATTTATGTAGAGAATTAAAGGTTAGAACATATCACATCATATAGAGGTAATATTTTTGTAAGAGAGGATATAGATAGTTTCATAGAAATAAATAAAATATTAGTCCATGGTAACTCAATTTTTTAAAAGGATTCAATTAACCTCAAGTAAGTATTTAAAATTCTTATTTTTAGAAAAGCACTCAAAGATTTTGTATTGACACTTGACAATCTAACTGCTTGTTAAGTTGATTCCTCATGAATCACACTCATCACCACATCTAGTGTGTAACTTGATTAGCAAATATGTCATCTAACTACCAATCAAGCAGAATCCAACTAGGTGACTACATAATCAAGGAATAAAATTACTAATAAATATAGTTAAATCTCTAACAAACCCCGTGCAACTACTCTTTACTACCTAGTCATTCCTTTCACCTCTATTTTGCTAGATACCTCAACTTCTAAAACTAAAAACTCTACCAGCAAACTAGGAAACTTATTCTCCGGATATGAACCTTATAAAAATATCCTCCAAGGGGCTTATGTGATCTATAAAATTAAAGTACCCATCATTAAATAAATGCTATCATGCTATGGTAAGTTATGGGAATTTGATTAATACTGTAAAAAATAAGGATACTTTTTATTATCATTACCATTAATTTACATAATACTATTATAAATATTTAAGTGTTTGAATTTCAAAAATTTCTATCAACCTATGTAAAAATTCATTTATCTAATAGAGGAGGTATCTTTGGCACATATTTTTGGATAGAATAATTGTTGTTTTATAATATAGAATGGTAAGTTCTCAATCATGAATATAAGTCTAAACCCATTGAGTCTATATTTTCACATGCCTATATATGATATCACTTTTAAAATGACCGTGAGGTTAAACATTTGTGTTTTATGAAATTTAAAGCTATTTCCTTTAGAAATGATGCAACAAAAAATTAATTATTTTTTTTATGTATGTGAGGTAAGTTTTTTAAAATGACATAATAGTGGAGGGATAGAATACAATATTATAGACATAAGAGTTTCATATTTGGTATAAATTATAGATAGAGATTAATCAATAATAAAGGTGAGAGTTTACTAAAAATATGCTACTTAAAGAAGATATAGGTTATTTACATGTAATACAATTATAAAGAAAAAAAATTGTATGAAAGATATATATAAGATGGAACTTCATATCAAGGGGTTTCCAATTGATCAAGAAATATAATAGGTGGTTAGTTAACGAGGGTGATATAATAACTTTTATATAATTCTTAAATAAAGTATTATAATTTTATTTTAGTCTAAAGTTGTGGTCCATATGTTAAGCATGTGTAGTTTGGATATTTCCAAAGATTAAATTTTTTATTGATACAAGCAACTTGTTAAAAAAAAAGCATATCAAATAAATCATAAATTTATATCAACACACATTTCAGATTTATTTTTTTTCCCTGTTTTACATGGAAGGATAAATTGAAATAAAATTTATCTGTCAGATGGGGAATACTTTTATAAATAGGGATATATTTCCCTTAGAAGAAGTTTTGGTCACTTGAGACACCCCCATGATCTCAAACCATTTGGATGCATAAATAAAGAAATATTCCCACACATGATTGTTTGCGAAGCAAAGGACATCAAGTACAAATTAGGTCTATAAAAAAAATTTAAAAATATTGCATCATTTAATCCTTCATTGTGCTTAGCGTACACCTTTCAAGTATGCTTTTTTCAAAACAATGTGTCAATCAACATTAAAAGTGACGATGAACTATTACATAAGTGATTTCAAATCTAAAGCATTATATTTTTTGTATCTATATCATCCTACCATCATTTGTTAGAATCTAAGGATTGAATGGAATAAAATAATTCTTAAAATTAAATTTCAATAGAAATAACCAGCATTAAATTTCATTTGGAGTTTTAATGATTTTGGAGGTTTAAAAATGGAAGTGGTACAACTCTACTATACAATAATGTAAAAATATATATAGTGCTTCTATCACTATAAGGTGCTTTCACATTATGGCATTTCTATCAACGTATGGTGCAACTAACCAAGCATACAAGTTATTTCAAGGAATCAATATTTTAAAATCTAAATGGAATAATATATTAAAAATTTAGTGATATCTAAGATATTGTATTATAAGTTGCACAAGATAAAAAAACCTAGGTTAAGCTTGTATTAAATATAATGTCCATTATCACATAAAGAGGTGATAAAATATTGATAAAATAAATATCTCTATGGAAGAATTATGGGAGGACATTTTCTCTCTCCATATTGATAGTTCTCATGAACTTAATGAATTCATTTTTTTAATAAAACATTAAGGAATTGTTAAAGAGTGATAATATTGTTATAGTTGAAGAAAATAGAAAAATAAATGCTGCAATAACTTACATTAGTGTATAGAAAATCAAGAATGTGTAAATTCAAAAAATCATCACATCACAATGAGTATAAAAGTGCTACAATGAGAAGTGCTTGAGATGAGTTCTCCCATGAGTATAAACATCCCTACTAACGTCTTGATCATTTCTTTGTTCGCAGGAGAAGCAGCAGAGGTGAAGAACTCATCGACATCAGCGGCGGCATCATCTTGGCCCGCCCATTGCAATCGTGGGCACGCGAAAGGAGGAATCATTCAACGATTGTAATCAAACCCTATTTGCGCTCCTAGCCCCTGAAAAGGGAGGAGGCATTATTGTAACAGAGATCGAAGGAAATTAATGAAAGGGCTGTGTTTTTCTTTATCTTATTGCGTCTCTTCCAATGTGTCTCTTTTCCGTTTCATGCAATTTATATTTCTAGGACTTAAGCGTGCTTAATTTTGAATGCAATCGCACTTGGTGTTTCCTTTGACCGGAATCTCGTGCTTTCAATGGCGATCACGGTGGGACCTTGTTCCCTGGTTTTTGAAATCATAGAAACTGATCAAAGTTTTGTGTTTGTGCTTGACAGGTACATCTTTTTTTGTTGCAGACTGCTATTCGTCTCCGACAGGGACGAATCCTTTTCTCGCAATTCGTCTGACCCTGAGACGAATTCAAATTCGTCTCTGGGTGGGACGAATTCTGTTCTGCAATTCGTCTCCCAGAGGGACGAATTCCTGTCTACGGATTTTCAGAGCAGAAATTCAGAGACAACAGGAGCAGGCAGAGAAGAGGTAGGGATTTTCATGATCTCTGTTATATTTTTCTGTTTCTGTTTCTGTTTCGTTAATTGTTTTCATTTAATCTTGCATTGCATTAGGAAAAGTCATGTATGCTAGTTTCATTTTGTTGGATAAAACGAATCCCACACACATCACGAAACAACTTTAAACCAAGGAGCTGGTCGTAAGACCCCAACCCTTGATCAAGACCATTGGTGGATTTAATCACCACCTTGGCTTGATTTGCATCCATTTCCCGATTGTCAACTAGTTGTTAGGCGTAAATCCCGACGAAGACAGACCGAGCGTAGCCGGGGTGATTCCCATGCGCGCGAGGATAAGTTTTCTATGGTAGGTGCCATTAACAGGACAATCCCCCTTCCGTACCGCCTACGTACCACGTACCTTCTGCTCTCACGTACCTATAGTCTCCCTCTCGTAAGGGCGGGTATATAGAGAGGTTGGTATATCGGTTCGGCTGGTATATTGAAGGGGCGACCTTTTTGGAGTTATAAGAGCCTACATGATGCATTTAAACGTTCTACAAAATCTACAAAAACAAAACAAAACATCAAAATGCACTAAACCAGTTTAGGGCACACCAAGAATCCTTAAAAGAGATAATCACGGTCTTGTGAATGTGTGTGTTTAATTCTGCTTAGTGTAGACAAAAAAAAAAAAAAATCATAAAAACGAGATAAAAACTTATTTAGATAGCATAGAAGCACCGCAATGGTGTACACCCGCAGTCAAGCCCAATCAAGGGCAGAAGCTCCGGAAGGTACACAAAAAGCAGGCGCAAGTTGCCTTCACTTCAGTCCTGAGGATTTGGTCATACCGCCTTATAGGTCAAACCTACAAAAGAATCCAATTCGTAATCCTCGGTGGGGTATGCCTATTCAAAGCAGCCCCTTTCGGGAAGATGCCTTACATGTAGACCTTGACATAAATAGAGAATCACCTCTTGAATGTAGGCATGAGTGGCCACCGCGCGATGAAGCGCTAAACATGCACACTGTCCATTTGGAGGGGCAACGTGGATATGGCGTCCCTTCTTTACCTATCATCAGAACAGAGAGACCAAATCCGGAGCGCAGGGCTCCTTACATAGGGCGACCTAACTCCGCCCATCCCATTTACACCCGTGAAAGGGAGTATGAGGAAAACCATCGCATTCCTCGAGAGCAACAAACAATGCGGGAACCTTGCATTTCCGCACCAGCAGGATATCATGATCACCCCTTGAGGCCAGAACCTCGAGCACATACTGCCTACCTCGACAGAGGGAAGCGACCCCTTGAGATTTTAGAGCATCAAAATCGAGGTAAACCCATAGGAGGAACATTTGAACCTTCTGAACAAAATAGGGTAGAACAAATTGATCCGGCTGTCGCCAGATATACCACCCGTCAAGCCCAAATCATGCGGCTTAAACAAAGTCAGCAAGAGATAGAGTATCAATACCGCTTGGATAAAGAACGCATGCAACGCGAAGCGGATGAGTTACGCTATGAAATACCTGAGAGGGGGCCAACCCCTCGCATCCAAAGAGCTGAACAATATGAGAGGCGTAATCCGTTGGCGCAAGACCAGTCTCCACGACCTCGTCAAGCTCTGCCTCCAAGACCCCATAGATTCGAGAGGGAGGCAACTCCCCGAAACAATGATGGGTACCTTCAGCAAGAACTTGATCAGGGTCATAGGTTTCGCCTAGAGACTCCTCAAGAATTTTACGAGGAGTATGAACCAGAAGAGGAGTATATCGAAACTCCCCATCAAGGCAGGAAGGATGCCATTCGGCCACCCCTCCATAGGCCTCCGCTTACCGTAACTTGCAACAAGAGCGAACAAGAGAGGAAGAAATAAAATCTTCCGATGCATACCAAGCGCTATTGGAGCGTTTAGAGTCGGTGGAGACAAAAGCCGCTGGGCATCAAAAACCCACATTACGTCTACTCCGCAATAATCCGGTGCATCCCTCAGTGCCTACACCTCTTTACCCCGAACACTTTAAGTTGCCTCAATTAAAGGTGAAGAGGACGCACAGGAACATGTTACACGGTTTCTAAGCCAATGCTTCGGCATTCAAGATAATGACGCATTATTGCTTAGAACATTCATAACCACATTCGCAGGCCCCGCCTCGGATTGGTTCACACAGCTGCCCAAACACAAAATAAGCAGCTTAGATCAGCTAGTAGATGCGTTTCTTGAACGTTTCGCCTTCAACACAAGGAAGAAGGCATCACTTAGTGATCTTGCTAGCCTTAAACAATTTGAGGAGGAAACAATGGCAGCGTACGGGAACCGATGGAGAGCTTTGCTTTCTAAGTTACCCTACCGTCCTCCCATGTCGGACCTCACGCAAATGTTCGTGAAAAGTTGTTTAAAATCAATCTCTGGTCTATTGTTGCTGCGACAATACGACAACTTAGAAGAAGCTTTGGCGCAAGCCAGAGTCATAGAAGAGATTAAGATAGGCGAAGGCGCAATTGCCAAGCCTAAGAAGAAAGAGTGGAATAAAACCACTAAAACTGGGACAACGCAACCACAACATGCCGCAATCAACCAAGTTGCGATAAATGTCCCCACGCTCGTGCAAGAAACGCAGCCTCAAAAGGCTAACTACTGTGCAGTGCCTCCTGCTTACGAAAGAGATAACAGGAGACAAGAACAGTATAGCAGCAGCGTCGCCCTAGGCGACAATTCACCCCGTATGCGGAGTCTAGGGACTCCTTATTTGACCGCTTGTCAGCGGCAAATCTAGTTACTCTGCCAAAAATCCAAATTTTTGACCCTAACGTTCCCAAGCCTAGGGGGTATAGGGAGGAATTGTATTGCAGATTTCATAGACGCAGAGGACATGACCTAAATGGGTGCTGGAAATTCAAAGAACTAGTCCAGGATTTGATCGACAATCGAACATTGGTCGTGGACAACCCCATCGCACCTAACAACCAACAAATGGGGGTATTCAAGGACCCCTTGCCTGCCCACGAGGCGCATACAAAACCGCTCCAAATAAACGAGGTGCGACAAGATCTTCCTGCACAAGGATTTGTGGGAATGATTAGCATTGTAACAAGGAACAGAAAATACCCAAGCAGCTTGCCCCCGAGGTACCTGCGAGGGAAGTTCCGTCGACATCGCAGCCTCAACAACGCCCAACGCAGCTTACCTCCGCCTAGACCCGAGGTCACGATACGAACCAAACTCACGCAGAGTTTGCGGACCACGTCGGCTAGGTCTGTCCATCTACGAGCTTATTCAACAATCAGCTCCACATAGAGAAGCTCTTATGGACATCTTAAAAGCCATTGAAGTACAACCCCACGAAGCTAATTCTTTCAACGCCTTCGTGGGACATGTGAAACAATGTACGGAGCCAGTCATCACATTCAAAGAAAATGAGGTCAAAACAATATCGAATGACATGCCGGATCCACCCCCGCACGTTATCGCATGGGTCAACGGGATCCCGTACAAGAGAGTGCCGATAGATACTGGCTCGTCCAATAACATCATAACCACTGTAGCGTTAAAGCATTTAAAACTGCCACCTCTCACATCACACGCTTCCACGTACACACCGCGAGCTTTTAACGATGCAATTTGCTCGACAGTCGGCACGGTTGTTCCGCCTATACAGTAGGGACAAAAGTCAATACCCACACCGTGCCATGTGTTGGAAGGCGAAATGGCTTATAACATACCGCTAGGGCGGCCTTGGATCGTGGACATGAAGTGTGTCCCCTCGATCGCACACCATTGCTTGAAGTATGCCTATGAAGGGCAAATACATGTAGTCCCAATGGACTTAGAGCCCTTCAAGTATTGCAATGCGGTACAATTCATACCTCAATCGACCCTCCCATCAACGCATTTGGATTTTCAATTAAATCCATCTAAACAGGGTTCGATACCGCAGGCACCACTGGTGGCAAATAAGGCAAAATCCCAGCTAGGTGAGACTTCATCATCGGCTCCTTCATCATCAACGCCACCTATCGTGGCCCAACAGAAGGACAAGGGAAAGCAAATCATGGAGGAGGTTAAGCCTCTAGAAGAGGGGTTGCCCACGATCTCAACGAATATCAACAGAGGAAGCGCCCAACGCAACGGAAACCAAGATTCCTGAACAACCAAACATGGAATGGACTCAGAAGGACTACCGTTTCCTCCTACCCAATCATCAACAATCATTGTTGAGATGGCCAGTACAGGCCTGGGAGAGTACATAGTGCAAAATGTTGTGGCAACCCCCACACTCGGAGTCAAGATAAGACATGGGAAGACCTCGCCTTCCCATTGGAACAATCGTCCCTCTAGGCTACCCACCGAACCAAACGAATTTTGTGTATGGGGGCCTTGATCATGGTTTCGAACCATGCGAACAAAAGGAAACAGATGAAGAACCTTTTGTCGAAAACATCAATTATCTCGTCGAACCCGTAATTTGCCCTAAAATATCTCGAACAATGCAATTGGCATGGGTATGGGCTAGGCAGATATGAGCAAGGGATGCGGATCCTTTGCCAACCAAGGTATCATATGCCATATGACAAGTCGGGGGTAGGGTTCAACCATCCCCTGCCATTAGACATCTTGGTTGAAAACATGCAAGGCCTAGAAATAGGCAACAGGGGGGATTGGCACAAGACCCGTACGCCAATCCAAACACAGAATACACATTGGGGGATTATCTCCCATGGTCTACAAACACCCCTGGAAATAACAATAATCCCTCTCCTTTGCTAGAGAGAGGTGAAAGTTCAGAGAGCAAGTCATCAAAGAGAACAACAACGGCTTCCATACATTTTTCTGAAACTGTTCCCCTTAGAAGTTCCAGATGAAATAATACAGCCTCAAAAGAATCAGGTCCCTCCACTAAGAGTGGAACAACCGCAATGGGACCAGATTAATTCACTGGAACAGGAAGAGTCCTCAATGTCGCAAGCAACAGATGTCGAAGAGGATGAACAATTTTGGATCTATGAAAGCGATTCATAAGACGAGACTGAGATGGACTATCTCGTACATGCGCGACGACATCACCGCGCTCTAACCCATGAAGATCTAATGGGACAAATGGGTATACGGTTAGGACATGAATGGCACGTAGACCCAACGAGGTGGGACCAAGTGTTAGGCCTATGGCTCCAAATTCAAGATGAGCATCGTCCACCTCAAGATCCCATCAGGACAACAGTACCAAGGGAAGACCCCGCCTTCCTTTTCGCACATAGAGACGAATTTGCACCTAGAGAGGATCCATTCGTGCCTGTTCCCGTAGAGCCAGATCCAGAGTATAGGGAACATCTGAAAGAATCAAGTCATCACACCCGTGGTTCCGGAGACCAAATTCATTCCATCCACATGATCTCCATTGATTTGACCACACCCATCCGCAATCCGACCGATCCATCACGGTCATTGCATCTAAACATGGATGCCATTGACTGGGATCGCGTCAATTCACCATTGTCACCATCAGAGTACTGGCCTTTCGGTGAAATGCTTCATTTTACCCCAAGGACAACTCAAGATATTTTTCAGCTGAAGAGGGACCCGAGGTCCCAAACGCAGATCTTAACTCAGTCGATGATATCCATTTAATCCCAACTCCACATCACTTGGAGGACGGATCTCACATGTCGGCCGAAGAGACGACCGACGTAGACATCGGCATGCATCCAATGAATCCACGGATTCTCAAGTTGGGGGTAAGCCTTTCCCCCGAAGAGCAAGCCGATTACATTGCCCTTCTTAAAGAAAAGAAGGAGGTTTTTGCATGGTCATACAAAGATATGCCAGGACTAGACCCGCAGCTAGTCATGCACAATTTAACGCTTGATCCGAAAATCAAGCCGCAAAGCAAAAACTAAGAAAGATGCACCCAACAAGTGGCCTTGATGGTCAAAGACGAATTGCAAAAGCCGTTGGATGCACAATTTGTCATCTCGCGTGGATTATCCGCCATGGTTGTCCAACATGGTTCCCGTCAAGAAGCCCGACGGGAGGATTCGCATATGCACCGACTTTCGAGACCTAAACAAAGCGAGTCCTAAGGATGATTTCCCCTTGCCAAGCATCGACGCATTGGTAGACGCTAAAGCAGGTCACGAAATGCTCTCCCTAATGGACGGTTTCTCAGGATACAATCAAATTCGTATCAATCCTGAAGACCAACTCAAAACGGCATTCACAACGCCTTGGGGGACATTTTGTTATAAGGTCATGCCTTTTGGCCTTAAAATGCTGGCGCTACATACCAACGTGCTATGACGTATATCTTCCACGATTACATGCACAAAACTTTGGAAGATTACATGGATGATTTGTTAGCCAAGTCTAAATTGCGCTCAGATCATCTCGGTGACTTAAGCAAGATTCTCGATCGCCTCATAGAGCATAAGGTCGATTGAATCCCAAGAAGTGCGTGTTCGGCGTCACATCCTGGAAAACTCTTGGGTTTTATAGTCTCCAAAAGAGGCATAGAAGCGGACCCAAACAAAGTCAAGGCAATCCTTGAAATGGCTCCCCCAACCACTATCAAGCAGACTCGTAAGTCTGCAAGGAAAGGTCGCGTCGATTAAACGCTTCATAGCGCAATTATCTGACAAATGCCGACCAATGAACAAACTATTGCACAAGGGGGTCACATTTCATTGGGATGACGAGTGCCACTCAACCTTTGACGAAATCAAACAATACTTGGCTTCGCCGCCGCATTGGCACCGCCTAGACCAGGTGTGCCGTTCTACTTATACATCTCAGCCATCGAGGTGGCACCGGGCGCAATGCTAGCCCGTAAGAATGAACTTCACAAAGAACAGTGCTACTTACTATCTTAGCCGCACCCTGGTCGGGCTACGAACTTAACTATGCATACGTTGAGAAACTCGCTTGGCGTGGTGTTTGCTACCAAAAGGCTACGCCACTACATGCCGAGCAACACGACGTATGTTGTGTCTAAGGAGAATCCATTGCGATACATGATGAGTCGTACTTATCATAGTAGCCGCACGGCGAAATGGATCATGTTGTTGACGGAATTTGACATTGAGTTTATTGGGCAAAAATCTATAAAAGGACAAGTCATAGCCGATCAACTAGCAGAGGCTCCTCTTGAAGACGATCAGCCTCTCGGTCATAGAACTACCCGATGATGAGGTCTTCCATGTCTCAGAATCGCCAGATTCTGAAGAGCCCGAGTCTCGTGCCGACATAACCTTATTTTTTGATGGTTCTAAATGCGAGCAAGGTGGTGGCGCAGGAATTGTATTCTTCACACCGCAGGGCGCTCCAATGCCCCCGTCATTTAAATTAAACTTCCAAATGCACCAACAACAATGCCGAATATGAAGTCTTTCTCCTAGGTCTTCAGCAATCGCCATGAACATCAAAAGATTGAACATCTTTGGCGATTCGCCGTTAATCGTCAATCAAGTCAAAGGGGTATATCAATGCAAATGCCCAGTTCTGAAGGCCTATAAAGCCCTCGTGGATAAATTCCTGGCAAAACTTGAGTGGTATGACATCGAGGCACTCCCTCGATCATCGAATCATTTTGCGGACACAATGGCCTCCTTAGGGTCACTAATCCCGCAAGACCTTTCCGGTGATGTAACAACCATTCAGGTCAAAACCTTATCGCAACCCGCGATGGAGCGCGCAAGCTCAGACTTGACGCCAGGAATCCACATGATCCAGATCGAACCATCTTCGGATAAGTTCTTTCGAATCCGAGACTATCTGAAACATGCCAACTCGGGGTCTTTGTTCTCCCCCACTCCCATTAATAGCAACACAACGCTATTCTTACAAGTTCTATCCCAATCAGCATTTGTTAGGGAAGAACTCCAAAAGGGATTGGCTGTTCAAACCGTCGAGGTATCTGATCAACAGGACTGGTATTTACCCATAAGAGATTACCTCAAGTTAGGTAATCTACCCTTTGGATTGACGCAAGCCGCAAAACGAACATTCAAACAGAAAGCGGCAAAATATGTCTTGATAGGAGACATTTTGTATCGTCGCAGCTACGACGGAATTCTTCTTCGTTGCTTGGACCAGTAAGAGTCCACTTGGGCAGTCACCCAAGCGCATGACGGTACATGTGGCGGCCACTTCAGTGGTATGGCCATTGCAAAGCGCATTCTTCGCATGGGCTATTATTGGCCATCTTTAGAGCGAGATTGCTGCGCGTATGTCAAGAGGTGTGTAAAATGTCAACATCATGCCAATCTGATGCACGCACCTTCCCAGTGCCCTACAGACATATCCGACCTCTTGGCCATTTTTGCAGTGGGGCCTCGATCTAATCAAAAAGATCTCCCCGCATCGTCAGGCCGTCACACGTTTATCATAACGGCCACAGAATACTTTACCAAATGGGTGGAAGCAATTCCGTTAACCTCTACGACAGGACCCCGCATTGCGGAGTTCATTTTGCATTACATCATATGTCGTTTTGGTATTCCATCCAAAATAATCTCGGATAATGGGCCATCATTCAAGAACAAAGACGTGCGTGCTTTAACCACAAAGTACAAAATTCAGCACAACTTTTCAACACCCTATTATCCGCAAGCAAATGGGCAAGCAGAGGCGTCAAACAAAATGCTAGTCGCCATCCTTAAAAAGACCGTCGCAGATAGTCATAAGGATTGGCACATACAAATCCCACTTGCCCTTTGGGCCTATCGCACTAGCATTCGGACGCCCACTGGGGCAACTCCGTTTTCACTAGTGTATGGCTCAGAGGCAGTAATGCCTCTCGAGTTGGAAATTCCTTCCCTCCGCATATCAATGCAGGAATTCATTGATGATGACACTGCACGGCAGGCCCGGCTAGACCAACTTACGTTGCTTGATGAAAGACGCGTTAATGCTCTCGAGCACTTACGTATCTATCAAGAGCGGCTTAAGAGAGCTTACAACATGAAAGTTCACCTAAGAGACTTTCGGGTTGGTGATCTGGTTCTGAAGGAAAACCAACAAAACTCTAATTTGCCGTCCCATATGAGGGACAAATTCACGGCAAATTGGCTAGGTCCTTATGTCATTGATAGCAAAATAGGACCAGGAACGTACAGGCTAGCTTCTCTTGACGGTATCAAGGAAACAGAACCCTTGAATATCAGTCATTTGCGACCATTTCATATCTAAGAAAGCCATGTACCAAAAAAAAAAAAAAAAAAAAAATTTCAACAAAAACAAACAAACAAAAAGCTCCAAGGATTATCGCAATCTCTTGGTCAACCCAAAAAGCTCCAAGGATTATCGCAATCTCTTGGTCAACCCAAAAAGCTCCAAGGATTATCGCAATCTCTTGGTCAACCCAAAAAGCTCCAAGGATTATCGCAATCTCTTGGTCAACCCAAAAAGCTCCAAGGATTATCGCAATCTCTTGGTCAACCCAAAAAGCTCCAAGGATTATCGCAATCTCTTGGTCAACCCAAAAAGCTCCAAGGATTATCGCAATCTCTTGGTCAAACAAATCAATAAATTCAACAAAAACAAAACAACAAAAATCATCAAAATCAACAAAGATTTGCATCTCAATTCTAGGCATACTCGAATTCATCAAAATCAACAAAAACACCATGCATAAATTTTACCACACTACAGTCATGGTTCTGGGAATGTACTAAGAGTTTCAATGATTCAGTCATCATTTTCCTCTTTAGCCATGTAGTGTACCAAGTCGAACGGATTTTACAAAGGTAGAGTCATACTTGAAATACACCTTGTTACATAACATCCCAACACAAATCAAACATTAAAATTCCCAAAATTGTGTGAACGAAAGACGAAACCTGCAAAATAATCTAGGTCACCACAAGCGAAACGGTTATCTTGCTCATCCCCCGTGCGAATGACCCCTAGAATGCCGAGAGTTGGCAAAAGGACAAGCTTCCTCCCTACCCAATTCCCTAAGAATCCCTAAAGTTCTCAATAGTTGCAAAACACAAAAATTTGCAAAATGTCAAAACTCAAAAATTTGACAAACTATAGTGCACACATCAAAAGGCACAAACAACAGTGATTTTCATCACTCCATATCCCCAATCCCTTGCTCAAAAAAAAAAATAAAAATCAAAATAAACAGTGATCTTATCACTACAAAAGAGCAAGTATCCCAATACAATTGAAAAAAAGAAGGGAGTTGACCTTGAATCCCTGGAACTCTCAGGATTCTGTAGGTCATAAGGCAAGCTTCAATACCAATTCGGTAACAGAAGTAAACCTCCCGCATGACGATATATCTGTCACATTAACTTGCGTACAGATCAATGTTTGCATGTGGATGAGCTAGCTTATGACATCCTGGATTACACCGCAGATTAATCTTAGTACATACAACAAAGGAATTCGTGGAGCTAATTAGGTGATCCTCAAGACAGTTCGGTTGAAAGCCCATTCTGCACTGGCGGTATCCTAACAAATACCACTAAATGAACTCAATTGCACACACAGGGATGTTAAATAACTCGGTCAAAAATAGGTCCGATTCATACCTTGTTCAAAAGTCCTGTAAGATAAAGTACAGTCATGGATAGTGAGTTAAAACCGTCTGAATCTCAGAAAATCTTACATTCATCCCAAAACCATCTGCGCTACTTATCATCCTTATGATACCATCAGAAAATACAAAAACAGCAAAGAAAAACCAGATAAATAAAAATATCATTCATCCATTTCAATTTGCATATCACATAGACATCTAAAACAATTCAATTCATCATAACATCCGCATTCATCAAAATAAATAAACATGCATAACAAAAATCACATCATCACATGTACAAATCCAAAAATAAAACCGTATATATATATATATATATATCGTCAAAAAGATGCCCGCAGGCTACAAAACAGGTCCTCAGACCCCGCAATCATATCCAAAACCCAACCTAAGGCGTCGGCCACCATGATCACGCAGGATCGGTGCGACGGGAACTACCCCCGTGGTGTGGGTCCTACGGGACCCCGCAGGCGGCTACCGCTAGCCCCCGCATCATGCCTACTACCACCCCCTCATCTAACCGCCCGCGGCGAGATGATGCCGATCGCTCGCCGACTATCCCTCGTCCGTCGAGAAGATCTCGCCGATCGAAGGCTCAGGGAGCCGCCCGCCAAGGCGGATGACCTCCCTCTCCAAGTCTATCCGGTACAGACACCACTCTGCCTCCCGCCGATGATAGATAGACAATGCATCATCGCGCTGCGCCAAAACTCTATCCCGCTCTGCCAACTGAGCCCGCAGAAGATCCCTCTCCAGATCCCGCATCCGTAGCAGCTCTGTAAGCCGCGCAACCTCATCGCCTACATCCGACCCCACCCCCTCCGTATCTGCCGAACGCATAGGACTCACGGGGACAGTAGCCTGCTCAGGCTCCAACTGCTCCTCCACATCCTGCATGTCCGGCTGCTCCGGAACACCCAAGTCCACATCCTCATCTCCCACATCCACCATGTCTGCATCATCCAACGGCCCTCCCCAATCACCCCCTGCCGCCTCAGCATCCTCCACTGCCGCCTCCGCGCCTCCCAGTGGACCCTCACCTCTCCAGCGCCGCAAAACCCACCACGAGTCATACTCAGTGGTAGTACCTACGTCATCCACATCCAACACCTCAATAACCGCATCCGACTCCTCGCCCAATGGCACGAGGACAGGTGGCTCCAGATCCCTCTCATCTCCCCGACGGCGATAGCCAACGGGCTCACCAGGCAACCCCTGGCGCACCCCAAACTGTCGTGTAACCCGGCGGTACGGAAAGAACTCATGCTCCGTCCCGTGCCGCCCAGTCAACCATCGCTCCCTCCGTACCCGTCGGAGCCACTCTCCAGCCTCAGGCCAGCTGGACAGTCCCGATAGGGACGCCAAAACACCTCCCCTGGAGTGAGCCGCGAAAAGGCATCAATGTAGTGATCAACTGCACCTGCCCATCGCCGACTCTGCCCCTGCTCCGTAGACCGTCGCCACAAAGCCGCATAACCAATCTCCTCATCCTCCATCGCCGCCCGAGTCATCCACGGTAACCCGGTAGGCCTCTCAACAGCTTATGTGCCGCCAACCCCAAAGACCGCAACAAAAAGCTGCAATCGACACCCTTCCGCCGTCGACAACGGACCCCGTACAGCTCCTCGTAAAGCTGCGCCAAAAAAGTCCCGTCCCCATCTCAGATCAACGGTGCCTCTATCGGGCACTCGCCAACCGCCACACCAAATCCAAGCAGGTTCCACGGGAACCTCGCGCCTGACGAATCAGGGAGAAGAATGTTAGAAATGAGGCCCATCAGGAATGCGTGCCTCACTCCTAACACCCCCCTCTCCTTCCACCAGCCAACCAAAATCCCGCCAGCTTGGCAATCCGCCTCGGCTGTCTCCACTGGGTCCGCTACACCCAGCTCCCCCCCATGCCCAAAACATCTCGTGAGTATAGCAGTCCGCTGATCAAACGGAGATGTCCTAATAGGCGCACCATCTATCGGAATCCGAAGCAACCGATAGACGTCCTCAAGAGTCACAATCATCTCCCTTGTCGGGAGATGGAAAGTATTGGTCCGCGGATCCCAAAGCTTGATCAGGGCCGTCAGATAGGCCTGATCCGAAACCACAGGCTCCAGTCGAGCCACCTGCTTGAGCCCAAGGGCATCAAGCCATTCCCAGTCGTCATCAGTCAAGGCCAACCGCGCCTCAGTAAAGGCAGCGGGTACACGGTAGCGGCTCCTAACAACCTGCAAGCAAAAAAAAAAATAATAAATAAATAAATGAAAAAGATAAAATTTTCAATTCTAGGGTTTCTAACCTTAGTTGTTAAACAAAAACATCACAAAAAATCTTAAAGTTTTGAAAAGCGCAACACAAAAACAATGCATTAAGTTAAAGCAAAATAAACCCTAGGGTCACTTACATGTCTCGCCTCGCTCCGCCGCTCGAACCAGTTTGTGCACTCATGATGGCAGAGAGAATTCAAGCAGCGCTTCGCTTCGCAGCATTACCTCCTCCTCCCGCAGCTCCAAAATCGCAAGAAAAAAATGACACAAATGAGCCCAAAATCAAGTTTTGGCCCTTAAATAGGCCTTTTGCACTGGAATTCGTCCTTGACTGGGACGAGCGCTCTGATCAGCGCTCGTCCCACCCAGGGACGAATTCTCCAGCTGGAATTCGTCCCACCCAGGGACGAATTCAGGCCAGCACAAAAAAAATCAAGAAAAATGACTAAAAATGCACTAAAAATAGAAAATAAAACTGCTTGACAGGATTGCAAATGCAACTGACAACATGGGCATACAAATTCGACATCGGGGTCACAAATTATTACTATCCTACTCCCTAAGAAGGCTACCATAGCCGGACCGCTCCAGGGAAGACAAATTTTGACAATTTAATCCCAAAATGGTGTCACAAAAAACAACAAAACAACAAAAAATGCAACACAAAACAAGCAATAAACATTGCCAGACAAAAGTGCTCTTGCACTTAACCTCTTGGCATAGCAAAATTGATGTCGGGTTTGCATTGTCACTATCCTACTCCCGAAGAAGGCTACCATAGCCGGACCGCTCCACGGGAGGACGGATTGCCGACAATTCAATCACCAAATGGTGTCACAAAAACAACAAAAACAAGACAAAATTCAACAAAAACACAACAAAAACATTGCCGGGCATAAGTGCTCATGCACTTAACCTCTAGGCAAAGAAAATCGATGTCGAGGTCCAAATTATCGCTCTCCTAGTTCCCCAAGAAGGCTATCATAGCCGGACCGCTCCACGGGAAATAGGTTTTCGACGATTTCACCTCATTATGACATCACCAAAAGGGTTAACACCCACCAAAAATAGGTCCATATGTTGGAAAAATTGCACACGCTTAACGGTAAACCCTCTAAAGGCAACCTTGCACAAGTCATCTTGGGTCAAGCGACTCGCCGCTTCTCTCACGAAGGTCATTCCCTCATCGATTCGTCGCTTGAGGGGGTAGTCACACTTAGTCACCAACCAACAATCACACACCCAATTAAGGAAAACGACATGCATTCAAAGAATCATTGACAAAGACAATCACGCTCCCCGCTTGGGGCAATAAACAAGCAACAATCAAATCAATCAAACACTTGGCATTTCGTGAATCATGAACACAAGGTTCCCCCCGAGGATAAAAACGCCCTTCACTTGTTCATGACCGATCAATGTCTAAGTTCAAGTCACACCTCACCAAAACAGGTTAATACTTGAAATCAAATTCCTTAGCTCGTCGAAGCAAGGATTCAAGAATGCATGCCCTTTCCATACTTGGGGCATCAAAAGTTGGTTAGGTTACCAAGAAACCCTAATCATTAGTGCTTTGGTTATCTATTTTTGCTCAAGACTCGCGTCACCCGCAGCGCTTCCCAAAAAGGGGCATCTCGTAGACACCAAAACAAGCACCAATCCGATTATGTGACCGCAAACACCGATCGCTTTGACAAACACAGCCCCCAGTGGCAGCCCTCGGAGGTTAAACAATGGGTCTTAACCACTTTCATAGCAATTTTGTAAGGTCAAGAAGCAATTTGGCACACTTGGACACTTTGCCCAGCACTCGCCTCACCCCGGGACGAATTCAAAATAGAATCCGTCCCACCCCAGACGACTTCTAAATCCGTCCCCGGGTGGGACGAATTCCAAGCTTAACGGGCAAAAAGGCAAATGGTGCCAAGTGGCAGCCCGTAACGCCGGCTAAGGGCTCCTACCTTGCACGCATGTGTAAGTGGACAGAGGGGCCGTTAGAGGACTGTTACAAGAAGCATTTATCAAAGTTCAAGTCAATGGAGGACTCCCATCCCTCATGGGAAGACAAGACTCGCCACATGGCGCCTATGGCCAACACTTGGCTTTTGTGCTTCCCTCCCAAAAGAGACCCCTTGGGTCTATAAAAGGTGGGACTTTTCTCACCCAAAACATACAGGTTGAAGGAGTGTTCAAGCAACGAAGTGCTGCCGAACTGAAGACTCACTTGCATCCCCCTTGGTTCACCTTCCTACATCCATCAATCTCTTTTGCAAGGGAGGTTGTTGGGTGGCCTTTGGAAGCTCGAACCTTACTCAAATCCGACGCATGGACATCCGAACCTACCAATTCGCCGACCCCCCAATCCTAAAAGGTTTTGGGCCCATCCCTGGTGGATTGGCTCCAAAATCGAGGGCCAACGGTGGGAGGCCCACTTGGGCACCCCCGCACCTCCCAAGTCCTAATTTTAGTTTTTGAGCACTTTAGATTATTTTTTAGATTGCATTCTGTGTTACTAGGTCCGATTAGTCTATAATTGCAATTTTGTAGCTTTTGGTCATATTTTAGGGTGTTTTGTATTGCTTTGTCGTTTCGCTAACTTGCAGGTGTCAAGGTCAAATTCCCGAGGGTGGAGGCCAAATTGGGAAAATCCGACCATCTGGGTCGTCCCAAAATGGCCCCAATTACCTAACCCCCCTATTTGCAGGAGTTTTGCAGGTCCCGGGATCCGACATTGGAGCAGCAGCAGGTCGGTTTCTCCTACTCAAAAGAATTCGTCCCACCCAGGGACGAATTACAGTCAGAATTCGTCCTGCCCAGGGACGAATTCCAGTTTAAGGTGGATTGGCCAGCTGCCTCAGTGGCAGTGGCCTTCTGGTAACTTTTCTTACCTTCTGTCAGGTTTTGAAGCAATTTGGATTCACTGTTTTCACTGTTTCAGGCAAATATTCGTATGCATATTTTGTTAGTTTTAGAGAGAGAATGCTTTTCATTTGCAATAGGTGCTACTAACGTCTTGATCATTTCTTTGTTCGCAGGAGAAGCAGCAGAGGCGAAGAACTCATCGACATCAGCGACGGCATCATCTTGGCCCGCCCATTGCAATCGTGGGCACGCGGAAGGAGGAATCATTCAACGATTGTAATCAAACCCTATTTGCGCTCCTAGCCCCTGAAAAGGGAGGAGGCATTATTGTAACAGAGATCGAAGGAAATTAATGAAAGGGCTGTGTTTTTCTTTATCTGATTGCGTCTCTTCCAATGTGTCTCTTTTTCGTTTCATGCAATTTATATTTCTAGGACTTAAGCGTGCTTAATTTTGAATGCAATCGCACTTGGTGTTTCCTTTGACCGGAATCTCGTGCTTTCAGTAATACTAAATATAAATAAACCATACGATAGGGATTGTTGGATATTTTAACATACCATTCTTAAAAAATATAAATATATTTATGGTTGGTATGAATGATTAGATATTCTTATAGCACTATATAATATTCAATGTTGATGAATGGATCCCTTGATAAATATGTTGATAAGCTCCTCTAGGTTGTCCCATTGTCTCATTGTATCTTAATTATAGTTTTTGAACCATTGAAAAGATATTTTTAAAGGAAAAAATATGGAATGTAAAATTAAATACATATAGGTTTCATTAAATAGTTCCTTTTAATATCATTGTAAGTTTATTGATGATGCTTTTATTTGGACTACTCGTTACATTAGAAGGTAACCATCATTAAATAAATGCTATAATGCTACGGTAAGTTATGGGAATTTGATTAATACTACAATAATTAAGGATATTTTATATTATCATTACCATTGATTTACACTATACTATTTTAAATATTTATGTATTTAAAGTTAAAAAATTCTATCAACCTATGTAGAAATTCATTTATCTAATAGAGGAGGTATCTTTGGCACATATTTTTGGATAGAATAATGATTGTTTTATAATAAAGAATGGTAAGTTCTCAATCATGAATGCAAGGCTAAACTCATTGAGGCTATATTGTCACATACCAATATATGATATAACTTTTAAAATGACCATGAGGTAAAACATGTGAGTTTTATGAAATTTAAAGCTATTTCCTTTAGAAAGGATGCAACAATTTTTTTTTTTCTATGTATGTGAGATAAGTTTTTTAATATGAAATAATAGTGGAGGAATAGAATACAATATTATAGACATAAGAGTTTCACATTTGGTATAAAGTATGGATAGATATTAATCAATAATAAAGGTGATATTTGACTAAAATATGCTACTTAAAGAACATATAGGTTCTTTACATGCAATACAATTATCAAGAAAACAAATCGTATGAAAGATATAGATAGCATGGAACTTCATATCAAGGGGTTTCCAATTGATCAAAAAACATAATAGGTGGTTAGTTAATGAGGGTGATATCATAACTTTTATATAATTCTTTTTTTTGTATTAATATTAAAAGAGGGTTTTGAAAGGAACCACACAACCTTATACAACAAGTAAGCGTGAAGGCTTTTCATATATATATATATATATATATATATATATCATTGAAAGATATCAGCTTATGGTTTAAAGGCGAAGTCTTTCCATCAGCGGTTTCAAACTTGTAACAGATGGCCTCACAAAATCGAGTCTATGAGCTTCATTTTTATTTGACAATATAAAATTTCACAAAAATGCTAAACTCATTGAAGATATATTGTAACATACCCATATAGGTACATAATTTTACTTTCAAAGTGACTGTTAGGTAAAACAGGTGAGTTTTATAAAATTTAAAGCTATTTCCTTTGGAAAGGTTGCAACAAAAAGATTAAATTTCTATAAGATTTTGCAAATGAAAAGACCGCGAAAAGACCGCTTTGCTAAATTGTCGCATACCACTGCGAACAAGTCAGGTTTACATGATAACTACTCACACGGCGAAAACATCTGCCCACCCAAATACTAGACAGAGCAGTGTTCAAAAAAGAAAATTAATTTCAAAGTCAATACCTACCACACCGTGATGATTACTTCGTTTAAGAGCCTGATGCCTCGTCTCCTGTATATAAATATATGATTTTATGAATGACAATTCGCATCAATTGCATCTACCGAGATTCATAGAACTTGAAGGTATTCCTTTTAGTGTGAGGTAACCAAAGCTATCGTTGCCACCGCTGAAGATATGGTGCGATTAATGCTTTTGAAAATCAGCGCATTGCTTGTTGTGCTCCATGTTATATTTGTGGCCCGTGTCTCCGCTGGACGCGACATTAATGCAAACGCAAATGCAGTCAACAGCCGAGATAAATATCTGTTTGCCAGCATAGAGGAAGAGTTACAAAGCTGCGCAAACTGCAGTGGCAATACTCCAGACAAGAATTGCTGCAAAAATCCACCTTCCAAGTATAAAAAAGAAAACCAAAAGCCAATGATAACGGACCAGAATTGGCGATGGGGATATGGAAAGATTTCCACTGGTGGACATATTCCCCCTCATGTGGAAACTGCAGGGCCAAAATCGCACATCGAGTAGCAAGTATTCGACAAGTTCCATTATGGAAACAAATAAGACATAAATAGCTATTCCATTTGCTATGTCGAGGCTTCTTCCACCAGAATAAAGACAGATATTTGTATTGACTGATGGCTATTCTATCGACAACTGAAATTACACTAAATCTAAATCCGCATCCACTTATTCTTTTCCTTTTCTTTTCTTTGAATTCAAATGTTTGCTAAGAAGGGTTCTGGTAATTGTAATAAAATTTGGGTAATCCATCGTCTCTTGATAACAAGCGTTACCCGCAAGAGTTCTTCGTCTTTTGGAGGTCTGTTTTTTTTTTTCCTTTTCACGCTTACGTTTCACCTCTTTGAACACAAATGTAGCTTGAGCATTTAAACTTTTATCTGCAATTTCAAAATCGATAGAATGCAATGATGCCCACAAATTAAAACTAATCACATAATATTCTGATAAGCTAAACTATAAATATAAACGAGAAAAATATGGTGGGTTTAATTCGTTTGAATAATTTTATATGTTATTAATCTATTTATGCTTCATATATAATTTTATTAATTTTATTTTATTTATTGAAAGTCTAAAATTGATCACCTTTGATTCTATTATTATGGTTGTATTCATATACATACTTAATAGACTATCATTAACAAAATTAGAATCATAATCACATCTCTTTATGTGCAATTCAAATAGCATAAATAAAACTACATTGAAAATTAAAATGATATATAAAATCCTAAAACTAATGACATCAATAATGAAAAAATTAAAAATATATATCCTAAGATTATTCATAGCCTTGAAAATAAAAACATATTGATTACATCAGCCTAGCCTTACACAAACAAAATGGGTTTTAAATATATTTAAAAAAAATTATCAAAATTTTCTCCAGGTATATATTTAATCTAAACAAATTAATGAGAAAATTTTTGTGTAAGGGACATTGTGAGTTAGGATCATCACTCCTACTAAACGATGCCAAATTTCCTAATCTCAACTAAAAATTTAAAATGAAACAATTGTTAGTACTACAAGGGTGTATTATAGTATATCAAACTTTATAAACTTAATTATTTTATTATTAATGTTATGTATGATCTATAATATTATCTATCATGCAAACTTAGTGTATCCATACATATTTTGATATTACAAGCTTACATAGTTTACAATCTACTCATCATAGACCAATGCGGCTATGGTCACTTACCTATATCATAGATGTAGTAGTCTTGGTTTTATATAGGGTTATTATGACCTTATGGAGTATGGAAATAGAAGGTTTGGTGTGGGTCTCCTTAATATTTGGGCAGAGGATACCATTGATGTTATTTTCCTTGTTTCCCATAACATAGGTATGGTTATATTACGACTTTTTGAAATAGATGATAGGTGGGTTGTTCTTGAGACATAGTTCAATATATATTCATGTTCTTGGTAGAATTTATGATTGGTATAGATATATTTGTTTGTATAATAAAAGTAAGGTGTGATCTTAATATTTAGCTCATTATAAATTTATTGTTGGTGTATATTATTATGTGTCTAATATTTGATCATCTACCAAATATTTAATATTTAATGTGCTTCAATATTATTTTATATATTTGTTTCATACCTAATCACCATAATAATGAAGGGATATTTTATATTTGTATTAAACCTAATCATCGCTTTATAAATTATATAACTATGTATTAACATGTAATATAGCATGGGTTTTGTCCTCCTAGATTCAAAGTGTTGGAGCATTGTTATTTTTTTTTAAGCGAAAAACCCCTTGCGGGGCCACCTTGTTCTAAGAGACCACGAACAGGGGTTCTACACCGTCAAATTCACCTGGGGGTCGCACCCAGCCCTGCCCGCACCAACATTATCAAATGGATTTTGGGTACCCAATTCAGCTTTTTGGTAGGGTGGAGATTCGAACCTGGGATCTCCCTTGGAGGATTGCCCTCTCCTCTCCAACTCACCTACAAACACTTGGGTGTTGGAGGATTGTTATACCATTTATTTTTTCCTTTTATTTAGGAAAATATTGTAGAAGATACCTGTATTTGTTGTTGGTTATATATCGTTACATAAATTTTGATACATCAATAATTGTAATTGATTGTTTCTTTTATTTTATGTAATTAGATTCATGTTTACTTTTAACTTCACTCTCTTTGTAACAATAATTACCTTAAAAATTAAACACAAAAAAACTTAAATTTATGTAGAAAATTAAAGGTTAGAACATATCACATCATATAGAGGTAATATTTTTGTAAGAGAGGATATAGATAGTTTCATAGAAATAAATAAAATATTGGTCCATGGTAACTCAATTTTTTAAAAGGATTCAATTAACCTCAAGTAAGTATTTAAAATTCTTATTATTAGAAAAGCACTCAAAGATTTTGTATTGACACTCGACAATCTAACCGCTTGTTAAGTTGATTCATCATGAATCACACTCATCACCACATCTAGTGTGTTACTTGATTAGCAAATATGTCATCTAACTACCAATCAAGCAGAATCCAACTAGGTGACTACATAATCAAGGAATAAAATTACCAATAAATATAGTTAAATCTCTAACAAACCCCGTGCAACTACTCTTTACTACCTAGTCATCCCTTTCACCTCTATTTTGCTAGATACCTCAACTTCTAAAAATAAAAACTCTACCAGCAAACTAGGAAACTTATTCTTCGGTTATGAACCTTATAAAAATATCCTCCAAGGGGCTTGTGTGATCTATAAAATTAAGGTACCCATCATTAAATAAATGCTATCATGCTATGGTAAGTTATGGGAATTTGATTAATACTATAAAAAATAAGGATACTTTTTATTATCATTACCATTAATTTACATAATGCTATTATAAATATTTAAGTGTTTGAATTTCAAAAATTTCTATCAACCTATGTAAAAATTCATTTATCTAATAGAGGAGGTATCTTTGGCACATATTGAAAGCATGAGATTCCGGAAGCTTTAGAAAGGAAAAACTACTTTGATGCATTCAAATCAAAATAACGCTTAAGTCCTAAAACATGAAGTGCATTAAATGAAAGAGGCAAATCGATTGAAAGCAGTTACAAGAATTTAGAGAGAAGTCACAGCCCTTTTATTAAACTCTTTAACCAAGGTTACAAAATTGCCTCCTCCCTTTTTAGGGGCTAGGAGCGTTAAATGGATTCGATTACAATCTTGATCATTGATCCCTCTTCCGCATGCCCACGTTTGAAATGGATGGGCCAGAATGTTGTCGTCGCTTATGCCGATGAATCTTCACTTCTTGTTGCTCCTCCTAAAATCAAAGGAACAAACAAGGCGTTAGTAGCACCTGTGACAAAAGGGAAAGTTCATTCTTTGAAATTGCCAAAAGATACATGCAAAATATTGTCAAATACAGTGAATAAAATGGATCTAAGTCACCTGCAAATATGACAGAGGTCAGAAGACTTGAAAAAGTCGGCCAATATGCCTTCACCTGGAATTCATCCCTGGGTAGGACGAATTCTGACTGCTATTAGTCCCTGGGTGGGATGAATTCGACTGTGTTGGAAAAGCCGAAGTGATACTGCTCCAATGTCGACTCCTGAGACCCCCAAAACACTTGCAAATAGAGGGGTTAGGTAATTGGGGCCATTTTGGGACGACCCAGATGGTCGGATTCTCCCAATTTGGCCTTTATCCTCGAGAATTTGATATCACCACTTGCAAGTTAGTAGGACAACAAAGCGACAAAAGGCATGATAAAATCTGATCAAAATGTTATGGAATTGAAGCTATGAGTTCACTAAATAGAATAACACAATATGCAACATGAACCAATAATCTAGAATGCTTTAGAATAAAACGTAGAAAATGCGGGGTGCCCAAGGGGGCCTCCCACCGTTGGCACTTGATTTCGGTGCCAATCCACTAGGGATGGGTCCAAAACCTCTTAGGATTGGGGTGTTCGCAGAATTGGTGGTGTAAGGTGGTCAAATGTTGGATTTGGGTTGGATCCACGCTTCCAAAAGCCACCCAATAACCTCCCTTGCAAAAGAGATTAGTGGATGTGAGAAGGTGAATCAAGAAGATGCAAATGGGTGTTCAATTGGACAACACTTCGTTGTTTGAAATCGCCTCCAATCTTTCCTCCTTGGAGTGAGAAAAGTCCACCATTTTATATACCCATGGGGTCTCTTTTGAGAGGGATGCATAAGCGCCATGTGTTGGTCATAGGTGCCATGTGGCGGTCATGTCTTCCCATGAGAGAGGGGAGTCCTCCATGACTTGGGATTTCATAACTGCCCTTGTGACAGTCCTCTAATGGCCCATCTACCCACCCACACACACGTGCGAGGCAGGGGTCATCAACTGACTGTCCTTGGCTGCCACTTGGCGCCATTCTTCTTTTTGCCTGTTAAACACGAAATTCGTCCCTACTAGAGACAAATTTAGAATTAGTCCCTAGGTGAGACGGATCCTAGTCTGAATTCGTCCCTGGGTGAGACAAATACTGAGCAAAGTTCTTGAATGTGCCAAATTGCCTCATGACCTTACAAAATTGCTATGAAAGTGGTTAGGACCACTGTTTGACCTCTGAGGGCTGCCTTGGGGGCTGTGTTTGTCAAAGTGATCAGTGTTTACAGTCACATAATCGGATTGGTGCCTTTTTGGTGTCTACAGATGCCCCTTTTTGATATGCGCTATGCATGGCATAGCGTCGAGCAAAAATAGACAGCCAAAGCACTAATGTTTAGGGTTTCTTGATAACCTAATCAACTTTTGATGCCCTAAGCATGGAAATGGCATGCATTCTTGAATCCTTGCTTCTTAAGAGCTACAGAATTTGATTTCAAGTATTAACCTATTTTGGTGAGGTGTGACTTGAGCTTGCACATTGATTAGTCATGATTAGGCAAAGGGTGCAACCTTTTGTCCACAGGGGAACCTTGTGTTCATGATTCACGAATGCTAAGCGTTTGATCAATTTGATTGTTATTGCTTGTTTACTGCCCCAAGCAGGAGCGTAATTGTCTTTATCAATGATTCTTTGAATGCATGTCGCTTTCCTTAATTGGGTGTGTGCTTGTTGATTGGTGACTAAGTGTGACTACCCCCTTAAGTGACGAATCGATGAGGGAATGACCTTCGTGAGAAAAGAAACAAGTCGCTTGACCCAAGATGACTTGTGCAAGGGTGCCTTTAGATGGTTTATCGTTAAGCATGTACAATTTTTCCAACATTTGGACCTGTTTTTGGTGGGTTTTAACCCTTTTTGCGATGCTTTTTGGAGCTAAAATTGGCAAAAATTCATCTTCCCATGGAGCGGTCCGGCTAAAGTAGCCTTCTTAGGGAGTAGGATAATGACAATTTATGACCCCAATGTCTATTTTGTATGCCCGAGATGTCAAGTGCAACAGCACTCTTATCGGGCAAATTATTGTTGGTTTTTAGTGCATTTTTGTTCATTTTTTGATGTTTTTGAAGTTTTTGGCCTGAATTCGTCCCTGGGTGGGACGAATTCTAGCTGTAGAATTCGTCCCTAGGTGGGAAGAGTGCTAACCAGAGTGCTCATCCCAATAAAGTATGAATTCCATCTCAAAGGCCTATTTAAGGGCCAAAACTTGAATTTGGGCTCATTTGTGTCAAATTTTTCTTGCGATTTTGGAGCTCTGGGAGGAGGAGGTAATTCTGCGAAGCGAAGCACTGCTGAAATTTTCCCTACCACCATGAGTGCACAAATTGGTTTGAGCGGCGGAGCCGAAGCGAGACCTGTAAGTGCTCCCTAGAGTTTATTTTTGTTTTTAAAGCTGTAAGTGTGCTGTTTTTCTGTACAGTTTTTTTTTTTCTATGATTTTAATTAATTTTTTTTTTGTTGAATTATTTTCTTTTGCAGGTTGTTAGGAGCCGGTACCATGTCTGATGATGACTGGGAATGGCTTGATTCCCTTGGGCTCAAGCAAGTGGCTCGATTGGAGCCTGTGGTCCCGGATCAGGCCTATCTGACGACCCTGATCAAACTTTGGGATCCGTGGACCAACACCTTCCATCTTTCGACAGTGGAGATGACTGTGACTCTAGAGGATGTCTATCGGTTGCTTTGAATTTTGATAGATGGAATGCATATTAGGACATCATCATTTGATCAGCGGACTACTATACTTATGAGATGCTTCTGGCATGGGGAGCGGCTGGGTGTAGAGAACCCAGTGGGGACAACCGAGGTGGACTGCCAGGCTGGCGATATTTTGGTTGGATGGTGGTAGGAGATGGGGGTGTTAGGAGTGAGGCACACATTCTTGATGGGCCTCATTTCTAACATGTTACTACCTAACTCGTCAGGCGTGAGGTTCCCATGGAACCTGTTGGATTTGGTGTGGTAGTTGGTAGAGTGCCCGATAGAGGCACCGTTGATCTTGAGATGGGGACAGACACTGTTGGCACAGCTCTACGGGGAGCTGTATGGGGTCCATTATCAGTAGCGGAAGGGGGTTAGCTATAGTTATCTGTTGCAGTGATAGGGTTGGCAGCACGTAGCAGTTGAGAGGCCAACCGGGTTACCATGGACAACTTGGGTGACGATGGAGGATGAGGAGATAGGCTATGCAGCATTGTGGTGGTGGTCTACGGAGTAGGGGCAGAGTCGGTGATGGGCAGGTGTCATAGAGCACTATACTGATGCCTTCTCTCGGCTCACTCTAGGGGAGGTGGTTTGGCACCCTTATCGGGACTGTCTAGCCTGGCCGGAGGCTGGAAAGTGGCTCCGACAGGTACGTAGGGATTGGTGGTTGATTGGGCGACACGGGACCGAGCATGAGTTATTCTCATATAGCCGGGTTACACGATAGTTTGGGGTGCACCAGGGGTTGCCTGGTGAGCCCGTGGTCTATTGGCACCGGGGAGATGAGAGGACTCTAGATTGACCGGTCACCGCGCCATTGGGTGAGGAGTCAGATGCGGTGATTGACGTCCCAGATGTGGATGATGTCGGGACTACCACTGAGTATGACTCGTGGTGGGTACTGTAGTGATGGAGAGGAGAGGGGCCACTGGGAGGCACGAAGGCAGCAGTGGAGGGTGCTAAGGCAGCAGGGGATGATTGGGGAGTTCCGTTGGATGATGCAAACATGGTTGATGTGGGGGATGAGGATGCAGATTTGGGCGCTCTGGATCAGCCAGACATGCAGGACGTGGAGGAGCAGTGGGAGCTAGAGCAGGTTGCTATTCCAGAGAGTCCAGTTCATTAGGTAGATAAAAAGGATATGGAGTCTGAGATATGTACTAAAAATGCACGACTGACAGAGCTACTGCGGATGCGAGATCTAGAGCTGGAGGACGCGCTACAGGAGAGGGATCTCCTACGGGCCCAGCTAGCAGAGTGGGATAGGGTTTTGGCACAACGTGATGATGGGGCATCTTACTACCATCAACGGGAGGCATAGTGGTTTGGGCATCAGCTAGACTTGGAGAGGGAGGTCATCCGCCTTAGTGGGTGGCTACCTGAGCCCTCGGGAAGTGGATCTTAACACCAGATGAGGGATAGTGTGACTGAGCAGTCAGCATCATCTCGTCGCACGTGATTGGATGAGGGAGGTGATAGCAGACATGATGCGGGGGCTAGTAGTAGCTACCCTACAGGGTCCCATAGGACCCACACCATAGGGGGTAGTTCTCATTGCACCGATCCTGCGTGATCATGGTGGTCGACGCCTTAGGGTGGGTTTTTTTATATGATTGCGGGGTCTAAGGACCAGTTTTGTAGCCTACGGGCATTTTTTTGACGATATATATATATATATACCGATTTTATTTTGGTTATGTACATGTGATGATTTGATATTTATGCATGATGGCTAATGACTATGGATGTATGCATGCTTATTTATTTTTTGATGCATATGTTATGATGAATGCAAATGTTTTTGATTTTATATATGATATGCAAAAGTGAAATGGATGAATGTGATTTGTGATGTTTGGCTATGGCACCATAGACTATTTAGAACTCTTTTGTTGTTTCTAGGCGATTGTTGTGATACATTACTTTGTATGTATACATGTGGTTTTTCTATTTTTGTATTTTTTGATTGTAGCGCAGTTGGTTCAAAAATGTAGCTAAGGTTTTTTGAGACTCGGACAGTTCTATCTCACTGGCCATGACTGTACTTTATCTTACAAGACTTTTGAACAAGGTATGAATCAGAATTGTGTTTGACCAAGCTATTTCACATCCCTATGTGTGCAATTGAGTTCATTTATGTGGTATTTGTCAGGATACCGCTAGTGCCAGATGGGCTTTCAACCGAACCTGTACTGAGGATCACCTAATTAGCTCCACTAACTTCTTTGTTGTATTCGGTTAGATTAATTTGTGATGTTATCTAGGATGCCATAAGCTAGCTCATCCACATGCAAACATTGATCTGTATGCAAGTTAATGTGACAGATATATCATCATGCGAGAAGTTTATCGCCAGTTACCGATAGGCTATTAACCAAACTAGTACTAAGGCTTGCCTTATGACCTATTAGAATGCTGATAGTTCCAGGGATTCAAGTTCAACTCCCTTCTTTTCTTCAATTATAGTGGGATACTTGCTCGTTTGTAGTGATAAGATCACTATTTATTTTGATTTGTTTTTCTTTTGAGCAAGGGATTGGGGATATGGAGTGATGAAAATCACTATTGTTTATGCTGTTTGATGTGTGCACTGTAGGATGTCAAATGTTTGAGTTTTTACATTTTGCAAATTTTTGATGTTTTGCAACTATTGAGAACTAGGGGTTCTTAGGGAAATGGGTAGGGAGGATGCTTGTCCTTTTGCCAACTCTCAGCATTCTTGGGGTCATTCGCACAGGGGGATGAGCAAGATAACCGTTTCGCTTGTGGTGACCTTGATTACTGTGCAGGTTTCATCTTTCATTCACACAACTTAGGAATTGTTTTATGTGTTTTAGTTTGTGTTGGGATGTTACGTAACAAGGTGTATTTAAAGTGTAACTCTACCTTCATAAAATCTGTTTGACTTGATACATTACATGGCTTAAGAGAAAAATGATGAATGAATCATGAAAAACTCTTGATACATTAAAAGACCACTGACTCTAGTGTGGTAAAAGCAATGCATGGTGTTTTTGTTGTTTTTGTAAAATGGAACAGTGTGGAACAAGGTGGACCAGCAGAGAAATTACAGCCTATGGTGCCTTTGACCTATATGACCACAAATATGTAATGTATGGATGCAATGCTTAATGCAGCTACATATTTTTGTATTTTTGATGGATTGATTTTTGTGAATATGAAGATGAGGTGCGAGAAGAGCTCTCTATTGGTGAATTTGAGTATGCCTAGAAATGAGATGCAAAAATTTTGTTGTTTTTATTGATTTTTGTTGTTTTTGAAATTTCTTTATTTTTGACCAAGCGATTACGAGAATCCTTGGAGCCTTTTGGGATTGACCAAGTGATTTTATGGATCGTTGGAGCATTTTTGGGGTTTATACAAGCGATTTTAGTGATCCTTGGAGCATTTTTGGGATTGACCAAGCGATTGTGATAATCCTTGGAGATTTTGGTGTGACCAAGTGATTGCGATAATCCTTGGAGCATTTTGGGGTGACCAAGTGATTGCGATAATCCTTGGAGAATTTTGGGGTGACCAAGTGATTGCGATAATCCTTGGAGCATTTGGGGTGACCAAGCGATTGCGATAATCCTTGGAGCATTTTTGGGATTGACCAAGCAATTTCAGGAATCCTTGGAGCATTTTTGGTATATGGCTCTCTTAGATATGAAATGGTCGCAAATGACTGATATTCAAGGGTTCTGTTTCCTTGATACCGTCAAGAGAAGCTAGCCGGTATGTCCCGGGTCCTATTTTGCTATCAATGACATATGGACCTAACCAATTTGTCGTGAAATTGTCCCTTAGGTGGGACAACAAATTAGAGTTTTGTTGGTTTTCCTTCAAAACCAAATCACCAACCCGAAAGTCCCTTAGGTGAACTTTCATGTTGTAAGCTTTCTTAAGCCACTCTTGATAGATATGTAAGTGCTCGAGAGCATTAACGCATCGTTCGTCAAGCAACGTAAGTTGGTCTAACCGGGCCTGCCATTTAGTGTCATCATCGATGAACTCCTGCATTGATATGCAGAGGGAAGGAATTTTCAACTTGAGAGGCATTACTGCCTCTGAGCCATACACGAGCAAAAACGAAGTTGCCCCAGTTGGCATCCGAATGCTAGTGCAATAAGCCCAAAGGGAAAGTGGGATTTGGATGTGCCAATCCTTATGACTATCTATGATCGTCTTTTAAAGGATGGCAACTAGTGTTTTGTTTGACGCCTCTGCTTGCCCATTTTCCTGCGGATAATAGGGTGTCAAAAAATTGTGCTAAATTTTGTACTTTGTGGTCAAAGCACGCATGTCTTTGTTCTTGAATGATGGCCCATTATCCGAGATTATTTTGGATGGAATACCAAAACGACATATGATGTTATGCAAAATGAACTCCACAATGCGGGGTCTTGTCATAGAGGTCAGCGGAATTGCTTCCACCCATTTGGTAAAATACTCTGTGGCCGTTATGATAAATGTGTGACGACCTGATGATGTAGGGGAGATCTTTCCAATTAGATCGAAGCCCCATTGCAAAAATGGCCAAGCATACTGGACTGTTTGCAAGTCTTGGGAAGGTACGTGCATCAAATTGGCATGATGTTGACACTTCATGCACTTCTTGACATATGCGCAATAATCTCGCTCTAAATATGGCCAATAATATCCCATGCGAAGAATGCACTTTGCAATGGCCATACCACTAAAGTGGCCACCACATGTACCATCGTGCACTTGGGTGATCGCCCAAGTGGACTCTTGCTGGTCCAAGCAACGAAGAAGAATTCCTTCATAGCTGCGACGATACAAAATGTCTCCTATAAAGACATATTTAGCCACTTTCTGCTTGAATGTTTGTTTTGTGGCATGCATCAATCCAAGGGGAAGATTACCTAACTTGAGGTAGTCTCTAATGGGTAAATACCAGTCCTGTTGATCGAAAACCTCGATAGTATGAACAACCAATCCCTTTTGAAGTTCTTCCCTAACAAACACTGAATGGGATAGAACTTGTAAGAATAGCATTGTGTTGCTATTAATGGGAGTAGGGGAAAACAAGGACCCCTAGTTGGCACGTTTCAGACGATCTTGGATTTGAAAGAACTTATCCGAGGATGGTTCAATCTGGATCATGTGGATTCCTGGCATCAAGTCTGAGCTTGCATGCTCCATCATGGATTGCGATAAGGTTTTGACTTGAATGGTTGTCATATCACCGGAAAGGTCTTGGAGAATTAGTGACCCCAATGAGGCCATTGTGTCCGCAAAATGATTCGATGATCGAGGGAGTGCCTCGATGTCATACCCCTCAAGTTTTGCTAGGAATTTGTCCACAAGGGCTTTATAAGCCTACAAAACTAGGTATTTGCATTTATATACCCCTTTGACTTGATTGACTATTAACAACGAATCACCAAATATGTTTAGTCATTTGATGTTCATGGCGATTACTGTCTAAAGACCTAGGAGCAAGGCTTCATATTCTGCATTATTGTTGGTGCACTAGAAGTTTAATTTAAATGACAGGGGCATTGGTGCACCCTGCGGTGTGAAGAATACAATTCCCACGCCACCACCTTGCTCACATTTAGAACCATCGAAGAATAGGGTTATGTCGGCTCGTGACTCAGGTTCATCGAAATCTGGAGATTCTGAGACATGGAAGACCCCATCATCGGGTAGTTCTATGACTAGAGGTTGATCGTCTTCAAGAGGAGCCTCTGCTAGTTGATCGGCTATGACTTGTCCTTTGATAGATTTTTGTCCAATAAACTCTATGTCAAATTCCATCAACAACATGATCCATTTTGTTGTGCGACTACTATGATAAGTACGACTCATCATGTATCGCAATGGATTCTCCTTAGACACAACATACGTAGTGTTGCTCAACATGTAGTGGCATAGCTTTTTGGTAGCAAACACCACTGCCGGCGGATTTTCTCAACGTATGCATAGTTAAGTTCATAACTGACTAGGGTGTGGCTAAGATAGTAAGTAGCCTGTTCCTTGTGAAGTTCATTCTTCTGGGCTAACATGGCACCCATTGCCACCTCAGTAGCTGAGATGTATAAGTAGAATGACACTCTTGGTCTAGGTGGTGCCAATACTGGTGGCAAATCCAGGTATTGTTTGATTTTGTCAAAGGCTGACTGGCACTCGTCATCCCAGTGAAATGTAACCCCCTTGTGTAATGACTGGTACTTGTCAGATAATTGCGCTATGAAGCATTTAATCGACGTGACCTTTCCTTGCAGACTTCTGAGCTGCTTGATGGTAGTTGGGGGAACCATTTCAAGGATTGCCTTGACTTTCTATGGGTCCACCTCGATTCCTCGTTTTGAGACTATGAAACCCAAAAATTTACCAGATGTGACGCCAAATACGCACTTCTTAGGATTTAGTCTAACCTTATGCTCTATGAGGTGATCGAGGATCTTGATTAAGTCATCGAGATGATCTGAGCGTAAAAGAGACTTGGCTAACAAATCATCCATGTAATCTTCCAAAGTTTTATGCATGTAATCATGGAAGATATACGTCATGGCACATTGGTGTAGACACCAAAATAGCACCAATCCGATTATGTGGCTGCAAACACTGATTGCTTTGACAAAAATAGCCCCCAGGGTAGCCCTCAGAGGTTAAACAGTGGTCTTAACCACTTTCATAGCAATTTTGTAAGGTCAAGAGGAAATTTGGCACATTCAGGCACTTTGCTTAGTATTCGTCTCACCCAGGGACGAATTCAAACTAGGATCTGTCTCACCCAGGGATGAATTTTGAATTCATCTCTGGTAGGGACAAATTTTGTGTTTAATGGGCAAAAAGAAGAATGGCGCCAAGTGGCAGCCAGGGACAGTCAGTTGATGACTCCTACCTCGCACGCGTGTGTGGGTGGATAGATGGGCCATTACAGGACTGTTACAAGGGCAGTTATGAAAGCCCAAGTCATGGAGGACTCCCCTCCCTCATGGGAAGACATGACCGCCACATGGCACCTATGACCAACACATGGCGCTTATGCATCCCTCTCAAAAGAGACCCCATGGGTCTATAAAATGTGAGAATTTTCTCACCCAAGGAGGACATATTGGAGGCAATTTCAAGCAACAAAGTGTTGTCCAATTGAACACCCATTTGCACCCTTTTGATTCACCTTCTCACATCCACTAATCTCTTTTGCAAGGGAGGTTATTGGGTGGCTTTTGGAAGCGTGGATCCAACCCAAATCCAACATTTGACCACCTTACACCACCAATTTGCAGACATCCCAATCCTAAGAGGTTTTGGGACCATCCCTAGTGGATTGGCACCGAAATCAAGTGCCAATGGTGGGAGGCCCACTTGGGCACCCCCGCATTTTCTAGGTTTTACTCTAAAGAGTTCTAGATTATTTGTTCATGTTGCATATTGTGTTATTCTGTTTAGTGAACTCATAGCTTCAATTCCATAACATTTTGATCAGATTTTATCATGCCTTTTGTCGCTTTGTTGTCCTACTAACTTGCAGGTGGCGATATCGAATTCTCAAGGATAGAGGCCAAATTGGGAGAATCCGACCATTTGGGTCGTCCCAAAATGGCCCCAATTACATAACCCCTTTATTTGCAGGTGTTTTGGAGGTCTCAGGAGTTGACATTGGAGTAGTATCACCTCGGATTTTCCAACATAGTCGAATTCGTCCCACCCAGGGACGAATAGCAGTCAGAATTCGTCCTGCCCAGGGACGAATTCCAATTGAAGGAAGATTGGCCGACTGTTTCAATGGCAGTGGCCCTCTGGTGTGTTTCTCGGTCTCTGTCGAGTTTGCAGGTCATTTAGAGTCATTTTGTCTATCGATTTGGCTAATCATTTACATGCATCTTTCGTTAATTTTAGAGAACAAACACTTCTTATTTGCAGCAGGTGCTACTGACATCTTTGTTGTTTCTTTGTTCGCAGGAGGAGCAGCAGAGGTTAAGGACTCATCAACATCAGCGACGACATCGTCTTGGCCCGCCCATCTCAAGTGTGGGCACGCGAAAAAAGGAACTTTAAGTCTTTATTGTAGTCAAATTCTTTTAACGCTCCTAGCCCCTGAAAAGGGAGGAGGCGTCTTTGTAATAGAGATCAAGAGAGTTTAATAAAAGGGCTATGTTTTCTCTATTTTCTTGTATCTCATTTCAATGCGTCTCTTTCATTTCATGCATTCTACATTTTTAGGACTTAAGTGTATTTGATTTTGAATGCATTGCAATTAGTGTTTCCTTCACCCGAAATCTCGTGCTTTCAGTGGCGATCATGGTGGGACCCTGTCCCCTGGTTTTAAGATCAAATAACTGATCCTTTTTTTGTTTTGTGCTTGACAGGTACAAGTTTTTTTAGCAGACTGTTATTCGTCTTTGAATGTGACGAATTCTTTACTGTAATTTGTCTGACCCTGAGACGAATTCAAATTCGTCTCTGGTAGGGACGAATTCTGTTCTACAATTCGTCTCACAGAGGGACGAATTCCTGCCTATGAATTTTTAGAACAGAAATTCAAAAGCAACCGGTCCAGGCAGAGAAGAGGTAGGGATTTTTATAATCTCTGTTAATTTTTCTATTTATGTTTATGTTTCTTTGGTTATTTTCAGTTTATCCTGTTTGCTTAGGGAAAGTCATTTATGCTTGTTTCATTTTCGTTAAATAAAATGAATCCCACACACATCACGTGGTAAATTAAACCAAGGAGCTGGTCATAAGACCCTAGCCCTTGAGCAAGACCAACGGTGGGTTCATCACCACCTTGGCTTAGCTTTGCATCCATTTCCCCGATTGTCACTATTGTTAGGCATAAATCTTGACGAAAGCTGACCAAGTGTCGCTGGGGTGATTCCCAGCATGCAAGGATAAGTCTTCTATGGTAGGTGCCATTAACAGGACAATCCCCCTTTCGTACCACCTATGTACCATGTACCATCTGCTCTCACGTACCTATAGTCTCCCTCTCGTAAGGGCGGGTATATAGAGAGGTTGGTATATTGGCCTGGTTGGTTTATTGAAGGGGTGACCATTTATGGGAGTTATATGATCCAACATTATGCATTTAAACGTTCTTCAAAACTTGCAAAAACAAAACAAAACATCAAAATGCACTAAACCAATTTAGGACACACCATTAAATATTTAAAAGAGATAATCACTGTTTGTGTATGTGTGTGTTCATTTCTGCTTGGTGTAGACAAAAAGAAAAATCATCATAAACGGGATAAAAATCTGATAGTAGAGAAGCACCACAATGGTGTACACCCGTAGCCAAGCCCAATCAAGGGCAAAAGCTCCGAAAGGTACACAAGAAGCAGGCACAAGTTGCCTTCGCTTTAGTCCTGAGGACTTAGTCATACCCCCTTGGCGGTCTGGACCACAAGAAGGTCCACGTCAGACCACAGCAAGAAAGAATTATTGGGATCCCCCTCTATGGGGTATGCCCATTCAACACAGCCCCTTTCGGGAAGACGCTTTACATGTAGACCTTGACGTAAATAGAGAATCACCTTTTGAGGTTAGACATGAGTGGCCACAGCGTGATGAAGCGCTAGAGAGGCACATTGTCCATTTGGAGAGACAACGTGAATATGGCGTCTCTTCTTTACCTCCCATTAGAACTAAAAGACAAAACCTAGAGCGTAGGGATATTCACACAGGGCGAGCTAACTTCGCCCGCCCCTTTCACACCCATGAAAGGGAGTACGAGGAAGATCATCGCATTTCTTGGGAACAACATACAGCACGAGAGCCTCGCATTTCCATGCCTGCTAGATACAACGGACACACATCAAGACTAGAGCCTCAAGTCAACATCGCCTACCTCGATAGAGGGAAGTGACCCATTGAAATTTTAGATCATCAAGATCGAGGCAAATACATAGAAGAAACATTCAAGCCTCCTGAGAAAAATACGGTGGACCAAATTGACCCGACAGTCGCCAGACATGCCACCCGTCAAGCCCAAATCACATGGCTTGAACAAGGTCATCAGGAGTTAGAGTACCTATACCGCCTGAATAAAGAGTGCATGTAACGCGAAGCGGATGAGTTGTGCTATAAACTACCTGAGAGGGTGCCAACCCCTCGAACCCAAAGAGCAGAACAATATGTGAGGCACAACCCTTTGGTGCAGGACAGGTCTCCGTGACCTTGTCAAGATTTTCCTCCAAGACCTTATAGACCCAAGAGGGAGGCCACTCCCCGAAACAATGATGGGTACCCTCAGCAGGGACTCAATCAGGGTCATAGGTCTCACCTAGAGACTCCTCAAGAACTGTATGAGGAGTATGAACCAGAAATAGAACATGCTGAAACTCCCCATCAAGGTGAGAGGGCTGCAACTCGGCCACCCCTCCATAGGCCTCTAGTCTCCCATAACTCACAACGGGAGCAAACAAAAGAGAGAAATAAAATCTTCAGATGCATACAAAGCGCTATTAGAGCATTTGGAGTCCGTGGAGACAAAAGCCGTTGGGCATCAAAAACCCACATTACGTCAACTCCGTAGTCATCCAGTGCATCCCTTAGTGCCCACACCTCTTTACCCCGAACATTTCAAGTTGCCTCAATTGGCAGTCTTTAAAGGTGAAGAGGACGCACAAGAACATGTCACAAGATTTCTAAGCTAATGCTTTGGCATCCAAGATAATGACGCATTGTTGCTTAGGACATTCATAGCCACATTCATAGGCCCTACCTCGGATTAGTTCACACAATTACCAAAACATAGCATAAACAACCTAGATCAATTAGTAGATGTGTTTCTTGAACGCTTTGCTTTCAACACAAGGAAGAAGGCATCACTGAGTGATCTAGCCAGCCTCAGGAAATATGAGGAAGAAACAATGGTAGCATATGGGAATCAATGGAGGGCTTTGCTTTCTAAGCTACCCTACCGTCCCCCTATGTCTGATCTCACACAGATGTTTGCACAGAGTTGCTTAAAATCAATCTCTGGGCTATTGCTGTTGCAACAATAAGATAGTCTAGAAGAAGCTCTGGCATAAGCTAGAGTCATAGAAGAGATCAAAATAGGTGAAGGTGCAATTGCCAAGCCTAAAAAGAAAGAGTGGAATAAAACCACTAAGACCGGGACTATGCAATCACAACCTGCTATGGTTAACCAAGTTATGATAAATATTCCCAAGCCTGTGTAAGAAATGCAGCCCCAAAAGGCTAATTACCAGGCAGTGCCTCCTAGTTATGAAAGAGAAAATACAATACAGGGGCAGAATCAGTAGCGTCACCCTAGGTAAAAATTCACCCCTTACACAGAGTCTAGGGACTCCTTATTTGACCGCTTGTCAGCGGCAAATTTAGTTACCCTTCCAGAGATCCAGACTATAGACCCTAATGCCTCCAAACCTAAGTGATACAGAGAGGAACTATATTGTAGATTCCATAGGCGAAGGGGACACGACTTGAATGGATGCTGGAAATTCAAAGGATTAGTCCAAGATTTGATCGACAATAGAACATTGGCCATGGACAACCCCATAGCACCAAATAATCAACAAATGGAGGTATTCAAGGACCCTTTGCCTACCCATGAGGCACAGGCAAAACCTCTCCAGATTAATGAGGTGCGACAGAATCTTCCCATGCAAGGATTTGTGGGAATGATTAGCATAATGACCAGAAACAAAAATTACCCAGCAGTTGCCTTCGAGGTAGCTACAAGGGAAGTTCCAACAACGTTGCAACCTCAACAACGCCTTGTGAAGTTACGTCCGCCTAGAACCGAGGTCACGATACAAACCAAACTCACACAGAGTTTGTAGACCACATCAGCTAGGCTTTCCATCTACGAGCTTATTCAACAGTCAACACCTCATAGAGAAGCTCTTATGGAAATTTTAAAAGCCATCGAATTACAGCCTCACGAAGAAAATTCTTTCAACAAATTTGTGGGACATATGAAACGATGTACGAAGCCGGTAATTACTTTCAGAGAGGATGAAGTCAAAAAAATATCGAATGACATGGCAGATCCACCCCTGCATGTTATCGCACGGGTCAACGGGATCTCGTACAAGAGAGTGTTGGTAGATACTGGCTCATCCAGTAACATCATTACCACTATGACCTTAAAACATTTGAAGCTACCAGCCTCTCATATCATAGCCTCCATGTACACCCTACGAGCTTTCAACGATGCAATATGCTCGACAGTCGACATAGTTGTTTTGTCTGTCCAGGTAGGACAAAAGACAATACCTACATTGTTCCATGTGTTGGAAGGCGAGATGGCTTACAATATACTACTAGGGCGGCCTTGGATCAGGGACATGAAGTGTGTCCCTTCGATCGCTCACCAGTGCTTAAAGTATGCTTTTGAAGGAGAAATACATGTAGTCTCGATGGACCTAGAACCCTTCAAGTATTGCAATGAGATGCAATTAATGCCTCAACCTAACCTCCCTTCAACGCATTTAGACTTTCATCTAAATCCATCTAAATAGGGTCCAACATTGGAGGCACCACTGGTGACCAAAACAGCAAAATCCCAACCAGGTGAGCCTTCATCATCTGCTCCTTCACTACCAATGCCACCGATAATGGCTAAACAGAAGGACAAGGGAAAACATATCATGGAAGAGGCTCAGCCCCAAGAAAAGGGGTTTCCAGCAATATCAACGGTATCGACAGAGGAAATACCTAGCACAATAGAAGCTGAAATTCCTAAAACACCAAACATGGAGTGGACTCAGGAAGGACTCCCGTTCCCTACCTCCCAAGCATCAACAATCATTGTTGAAATGGCCAGTACGGGCCTGGGGGAGTATTTAGTGCAGAATGTTGTGGCAACGCCTGCATTAGAATCAGTATAGGACATGGGGAGACCTCGCCTTCCCATAGGAACACTTGTTCCTCTAGGTTACCCACCAAACCAGACAAATTTTGTGTATGGGGGCCTTGATCATGGTCTTGAACCATGCAAACAAAAGGAAGCAGACAAAGAGCCTTTTGTCAAAAATATCAACTATTTGTCAAACCCAGACTTCGCTCTAAGATATCTCGGCCAATGCAATTGGCATGGATACGGGCTAGGAAGATATGAGCAAGGGATGCGTGTCATTTTTCAACCAAGATATCAAATGTCTTATGATAAGTCGGGAGTAGGGTTCAACCACCCCTTGCCCTTAGACATCTTGGTAGAAAATATGCAAGGCCTAGAAATAGGCAACAAGGGAGGATTTGCACTAGATCTTTATGCCAACCCAAATACATAATATACACTAGGATATTACCTCCCATGGTCAACAAACACCCTTGTAAACAACAGTAATCCCTCTCATTTGCTAGAGAGAGGTGAAAGTTTGGACATTAATCCCCAAAGAGAACATCAACGGTGTCCAAAAATCATTTTGAAGCTATTCCCCTTAGAGGTTCCAGTTGAGTCAATATAGTGTCAAGAGAATCAGGTCCCTCCACCAAGAGTGGAACAACCGCCATGGGACCATATTAACTTACTGGAACAAGGAGAACCCTCAATGTCGCAAGTAACAGTTGTTGAAGAGAAGGAACATTTTTGGATCTTCAAAAATGATTCAGAAGATGAGACTGAGATGGACTATCTCAGACATGCGCGACGACATAACTGCCCTTTAACTCATGAAGATCTAATGGGACAAATGGGCATACCACTAGGGCATGAATGGTGGGTAGACCTAGTAGGGTGGGACCAAGTGTTGGATCCATGGCTCCAAATTCATGATGAGCACCGTCCACCTCGAGATCCTATCATGACATCAATACCGAGGGAAGACCCCATCTTCCTTCAACACATAGGGCCGATCCGTTCATGCCCATCCCTAAAGAACCAGAACTAGAGCATAGGGAGCATCCATAATGTTCGTGTTATAGCACTCGTGGTGATGGAGACCAAATTCATTTCGTCCACATGATCTCCATTGATTTGACTGCACCCATCCACAATCTGGCCGATCCAGCACGACCATTGCATATAGACATAGATGCATCGACTGGGATCACATCAATTCACATTTATCACCATCAGAGTACTGGCATTTCGGTGAAATGCCTCATTTTACCCCAAGGACAAATTAGGATATTTTTCAAGCTGAAGAGGGACCCGAGGTTCCAAACGCAGATCTAAATTCAGCGAATGATATCCATTTGATCCCGACTCCACATCAGTTGGAGGATGGATCCCACATGTCAGTCGATGAGATGACTGACGTAGATATCGGCATAGATCTAATGAATCCATAGATTCTCAAGCTGGGGGTAAGTCTTTCCCCTAAATAGCAAGCCGACTACATTGCCCTTCTTAAATAGAAGAAGGAGGTTTTTGCATGGTCATACAAGGATATGCCAGGACTAGACCCGCAGCTAGTTACACAGAATTTAACGCTTGATCCGACAATCAAGCCTGTAAAGCAAAAAGTACGTAAGATGCACCCAACAGTGGCCTTGATGGTCAAAGATGAATTGCAAAAGTTGTTGGATGCACAGTTTGTCATCTGTGTGGATTATCCGCCATGGCTGTCCAACATGGTTCCCATCAAGAAGCCCGACGGGAGGATTTGCATATGCATCGATTTTCAAGATCTAAACAAAGCGAGTCCTAAGGATTATTTCCCCTTGCCCAGCATCGACGCGTTGGTAGATGCAACAGTAGGTCATGAAATGCTATCCCTAATGGATGGTTTCTCAGGGTACAATCAAATTCGTATCAATCCTTAAGACCAACTCAAAATGGCGTTCACAATGCCTTGGGGGAAATTTTGTTATAAGGTCATGCCTTTTGGCCTTAAAAATGCTGGCGCCACCTACCAACGTGCCATGACGTACATCTTCCACGATACATGCATAAAACTTTGGAAGATTACATGGATGATTTATTAGCCAAGTCTCTTTTGTGTTCAGATCATCTCGGTGACTTAAGCAAGATCCTTGATCGCCTCATAGAGCATAAGGTTAGACTAAATCCCAAGAAGTGCATATTTGGCATCACATCTGGAAAACTCTTGGGTTTCATAGTCTCAAAATGAGGAATCGAGGTGGACCCACAAAAATTCAAGGCAATCCTTGAAATGGCTCCCCCAACCACTATCAAGCAGCTCAGAAGTCTACAAGGAAAGGTTGCATCGATTAAACACTTCATAGTGCAATTATCTGACAAGTGCCGACCCATGAAAAAATTATTGCACAAGGGGGTTACATTTCACTGGTATGACGAGTGCCAGTCAGCCTTTGACGAAATTAAACAATACCTGGCTTCGCTGCCAGTATTGGCACAACCTAGACCAGGAGTGCAATTCTACTTATACATCTCAGCTACTGAGGTGGCACTGGGTGCCATGCTAGCCCAGAAGAATGAACTTCACAAGGAACAGGCTACTTACTATCTTAGCCGCACCTTGGTCAGTTATGAACTTAACTATGCATACGTTGAGAAACTCTACTTGGTAGTGGTGTTTGCTACCAAAAAGCTACGTCACTACATGCTAAGCAACACTACGTATTTTGTGTCTAAGGAGAATCCATTGCGATACATGATGAGTCATACTTATCATAATAGTCGCACAGCGAAATGGATCATGTTGTTGACGGAATTTGACATAGAGTTTATTGGACAAAAATCTATCAAAGGACAAGTCATAGCCGATCAACTAGCAGAGGCTCCTCTTGAAAATGATTAGCCTTTAGTCATAGAACTACCAGATGATGGGGTCTTCCATGTCTCAGAATCGCTAGATTCTGATGAGCCTGAGTCACAGGCCGACATAACCCTATTCTTTGATGGTTCTAAATGTGAGCAAGGTGGTGGCACGAGAATTGTATTCTTCACATCACAGGGTGCTCCAATGCCCCTGTCATTTAAATTAAACTTCCAGTGCACCAAAAATAATGCAGAATATGAAGCCTTGCTCCTAGGTCTTCAGACAACAATCGCCATGAACATAAAACAACTAAACATATTCGATGATTCACTATTAATCGTCAATCAAGTCAAAGGGGTATACCAATGCAAATGCCCAGTTCTGAAGGCCTATAAAGCCCTTGTGGACAAATTCTTGGCAAAACTTGAATGGTACGACATCGAAGCACTCCCTCGGTCATCAAATCGTTTTGCAGACACAATGGCCTCCTTGGGGTCACTAATCCCGCAAGACCTTTCTGGTGATATGACAACCATTCAAGTCAAAACCTTATCGCAATCCGCGATGGAGCGTGCCAGCTCTGACTTGACATCAGGAATCCACATGATCTAGATTGAACCATCCTTGGATAAGTTCTCTAGAATCTACGATCGTCTGAAACATGCCAACTGGGGTTCCTTATTTTCCCCTACTCCCATCAATAGCAACACAATGCTGTTCTTACAAGTTCTATCCCATTCAGCGTTTGTTAGGGAAGAACTTCAAAAGGGATTGGCTGTTCATACTGTTGAGGTTTCTGATCAACAGGACTAGTATCTACACATTAGAGACTACCTCAAGTTAGGTAATCTTCACCTTGGATTGATGCACATCGCAAAACGAACATTCAAGCAGAAAGTGGCTAAATATGTCTTGATAGGAGACATTTTGTATCGTCGTAGCTATGAAGGAATTCTTCTTCATTGCTTGGACCAGCAAGAGTCCACTTGGGCAGTCGCCCAAGCGCACGACGGTACATGTGGTGGCCACTTTAGTGGTATGGCCATTGCAAAGTGCATTCTTTGCATGGGATATTATTGGCCATATTTAGAGCGAGATTGTTGCGCATATGTCAAGAAGTGCGTGAAGTGTCAACATCATGCCAATTTGATGCACGTACCTTCCCAGGCCTTGTAGACAGTCCAGTCTGCTTGGCCATTTTTGTAGTGGCGCTTCGATCTAATTGGAAAGATCTCCCCTGCATCGTCAGGCCGTCACATGTTTATCATAATGGCAACAGAGTATTTTACCAAATGGATGGAAGCAATTTTGCTGACCTCTATGACAGGACCCCGCATTGTGGAGTTCATTTTGCATAACATCATATGTCGTTTTGGTATTCCATCCAAAATAATCTCAAATAATGGGCCATCATTCAAGAACAAAGACGTGCATGCTTTGACCACAAAGTACAAAATTTAGCATAGTTTTTCGACACCCTATTATCCACAGGAAAATGGGAAAGCAGAGGCATCAAACAAAACGCTAGTTACCATCCTTAAAAATACGGTCGTAGATAGTCATAAGGATTGGCACATCCAAATCCCACTTGCCCTTTGGGCTTATCGCACTAGCATTCGGACGCCAACTAGGGAAACTCTATTTTCGCTCGTGTATGGCTCAGAGGTAGTAATGCCTCTCAAGTTGGAAATTCCTTCCCTCTGCATATCAATGTAGGAGTTCATCGATGATGACACTGCATGGCAGGCCTGGTTAGACCAACTTACGTTGCTTGACGAACGACGCGTTAATGCTCTCGAGCACTTACGTATCTATCAAGAGCGGTTTAAGAAAGCTTACAACATGAAAGCTCACCTAAGGGACTTTTGGATTGGTGATTTGGTTTTGAAGGAAAACCAATAGAACTCTAATTTTCCGTCCCACCTAAGGGACAAGTTCGTGGAAAATTGGTTAGGTCCATATGTCATTGATAGAAAAATAGGACCCAGGACATACCGGCTAGCTTCCCTTGATGGTATAAAGGAAACAGAACCCTTGAATATTAGTCATTTACGACCATTTCATATCTAAGAGAGCCATATCCCAAAAATGCTCCAAGGATTCCTGAAATTGCTTGGTCAATCCCAAAAATGCTCCAAGGATTATCGCAATCGCTTGGTCAAATCCTAAAAATGCTCCAAGGATTATCGTAATCATGTGGTCACCCCAAAATGCTCCAAGGATTATCGCAATCACTTGGTCACCCCAAAATGCTCCAAGGATTATCACAATCGCTTGGTCAAATCCCAAAAATGCTCCAAGGATTATCGCAATCACTTGGTCACCCCAAAATGCTCCAAGGATTATCACAATCACTTGGTCACCCCAAAAGGCTCCAAGGATTATCACAATCACTTGGTCACCCCAAAATGCTCCAAGGATTATCGTAATCACTTGGTCACCCCAAAAGGCTCCAAGGATTATCGCAATCACTTGGTCACCCCAAAATGCTCCAAGGATTATCGCAATCACTTGGTCACCCCAAAATGCTCCAAGGATTATAAAATCACTTGGTCAAATCACAAAAATGCTTCAAGGATTATCACAATCACTTGGTCAAAACACTAAAAGCTCCAAGGATTATCGCAATTACTTGGTCAATCCCAAAAGGATCCAAGGATCTCCACAATAGCTTGGTCAATCCCAAAATGCTCCAACGATCAATAAAATCACTTGCTCAATCCCAAAAGGCTCCAAGGATTCTTGTAATCGCTTGGTCAAAAATCAAGAAAATTCAAAAACAACAAAAATCATCAAAAATAACAAAAAAAATTTGCATCTCATTTCTAGGCATACTCAAATTCACCAATAGAGAGCTCTTCTCGCACCTCATATTCATATTCACAAAAATCAATCCATCAAAAATACAAAAATATGTAGCTGCATTAAGCATTGCATCCATACATTGCATATTTGTGGTCGTATAGGTCAAAGGCACCATAGGCTGTAATGGCTCTGCTAGTCCATCTTGTTCCACACTGTTCCATTTTACAAAAATAACAAAAACACCACGCATTGCTTCTACCACACTAGAGTCAATGGTCTTTTAATGTATCAATACTTTTGCATGATTCAGCCATCATTTTTCTCTTAAGCCATGTAATGTATCAAGTCAAATAGATTTTATGAAGGTAGAGTTACACTTGAAATACACCTTGTTACGTAACATCCCAACACAAACTAAAACACATAAAACAATTCCTAAGTTGTGTGAACGAAAGATGAAACCTGCACAGTAATCAAGGTCACCACAAGCGAAACGGTTATCTTGCTCATCCCCCTGTGCGAATGACTCCAAGAATGCTGAGAGTTGGCAAAAGGACAAGCATACTCCCTACCCAATTCCCTAAGAATCCCTAGTTCTCAATAGTTGCAAAACATCAAAAATTTGCAAAACATCAAAACTCAAACATTTGACATACTACAGTGTACACATCAAACAGCACAAACAATAGTGATTTTCGTCACTCCATATCCCCAATCCCTTGCTCAAAAGAAAAATAAATCAAAATAAATAGTGATATTATCACTACAAATGAGCAAGTATCCCAATATAATTGAAGAAAAGAAGGGAGTTGAACTTGAATCCCTGGAACTCTCAGCATTCTAACAGGTCATAAGGCAAGCCTCGCATCTGGTTTGGTTGATAGCCTATCGGTAACTAGCGGTAAACTTCTCGCATGACGATATATCTGTCACATTAACTTGCGTACAGATCAATGTTTGCATGTGGATGAGCTAGCTTATGGCATCCTGGATAACATCGCAGATTAATCTAACTAAATACAACAAAGGAGTTAGTGGAGCTAATTAGGTGATCCTCAGTATAGGTTCGGTTGAAAGCCCATTTGGCACTGGCGGTATCCTGACAAATACCACATAAATGAACTCAATTCACACACAGGGATGTGAAATAGCTTGGTCAAAAACAATTCTGATTCATACCTTGTTAAAAAGTCTTGAAAGATAAAGTACAGTCGTGGCTAGTGAGTTAGAACTGTCTGAGTCTCAGAAAACCTTAGTTACATTTCTGAACCAACTATGCTACTTTTCATCCTTACCATACAATCAGAAAATACAAAAATAGAAAAACCACATGTATACATACAAAGTAATGTATCACAACAATCGACCAGAAACAACAAAAGAGTTCTAAATAGTCTATGGTGCCATAGCCAAACATCACAAATACCATTCATCCATTTCATTTTTGCATATCACATATAAAATAAAAAACATTTGCATTCATCATAACATACGCATCCAAAAAAATAAAACATGCATACATCCATAGTCATCAGCCATCATGCATAAAGATCAAATCATCACATGTACATAACCAAAATAAAACCGGTATATATATATATCGTCAAAAAAATGCCCGTAGGCTACAAAACTGGTCCTCAGACCTCGCAATCATATAACAAAACCCAACCTAAGGCGTCGACCACCATGATCACGTAGGATCGGTGTGACGGGAACTACCCCCCATGGTGTGGGTCCTATGGGACCCTATAGGGCGGCTACTACT
>JAQPPZ010001823.1:0-91450 GCA_028583015.1 Wollemia nobilis | reverse complement strand
AAAAAAGGTACCAAAAAAAACATCGTCGTGAGTAGTGAACCGTAAGCAGCAATACGTAACTGAACGAAGTACGAACAGAAGAAGTTACGTATTGCTGCGACTGAACTACATTCAAGATCCATTCAAGCATAATCAATATCTTGTATAAAAACAACATTCAAGAGTTTTTCTAACTCCCCTTTGACTAGCAAGGCCACTTTGGGATGCATTTTTCTAAGTTTTTGTTTAACAGGTTTAGCATCCGGATGGACTACTAGGTGATGCATGACTATAGAAGGGTCTAAACCTGGCATATCTTCATATGTCCAAGTAAATACATCTTCATATTCTTTAAGGAATGCAATGTATTGCTCTTGTTTTTCTTGACTTAATTCTGATCCAATATTGATTATGTTGGGATTATCCTCAGTTCCAATGTTAACTCTAACGACGTTTTCTACTTCCATGTGTAGGTCTCTTTCAAAATTAGATGTGGCGGGTGAAACGCCCAATGCTTGTAATTATTTTAAGGTTAACTTGGATAATTCATATTGAGGAGTAGTGGCCTCAAGTTGGGCTATAGTAGGTATAGAACCATCAAGATAAAAACCATTGTGTAACATCTCTTCAACGGAGACATCATGGAAGATATATCCTTCCAACTCATCGTCGGATTCAACAATAATTTCAGGATAAGCTATGGATAGCATAGTACATGTAAATGGCTGATTTTTTAGAGGCAAATCATCACACCCATCCAAATAATCTTGATAACATATGAGTTTATCATCATCTTCAAAAGGGAAGGGTTGACCCTTATTAGGAAATAGGCCCACACCACATCGGGCGGGCCATGGTTCTACCTCAAAGGGTTCTTTCATACCATCTTGGAAAGGTCCCAAGCCTTTCCATTTATATCCCATTTTAAGCATCATAGGTTTAGATTTAATATACTCATTAGTAAAATAACATCGAGCATATCCCTCATGATGAGTTTTGATGTTCCTGGGTATTCTTCCCCAGTCATATCCCTTATAAATGAAGGCACAACTCCCAACTTGGTAAGTACTTCCCATAGGTTGTGGGAGGCCCAAAGTATGAGGATATGGCGAAAAATTACTTAAGATAATGGAATTTTGCATAGAAGCATTTGTTTTTTCTGATATAAGAATGTTAGATAAATCAGGTAAGAGTTCATCAGAAAGAGCATAAGATGTAGAAGGATCATTCTCTATATATTTAGATGTGGAAGGTATGATAGATGTAGATAATGTGGAGTTGTTAATAGATGGGTCTATAGATTTTGAAATTATAGGGACGGAACATGAAGGATTGGTTGTGGATTTAAGATATTTTTGAGGTTCTAGAGTAGTTTGTTTAGAAGATTGTTGATCTATATATGAGGGTGAAATTAATGGAGGAGAAATAGATGAAGTTATGGGTGTGTGTTTCACAATTTTAGATGAAAAATAAGAATTAGGATGTGTGGATGATAGAGCAGGGAAAAATTGAACTCCAACAGGTTCTACCAAAGCACACATATCAAAGGGTCTGGGATCACCATGGATAGTGACCAATTGATTTTTAAATTTGAATTTAACACATTGGTGTAAAGTTGATGGGACATCCCGCATTGCATTGATCCAAGGATGACCCAAGAGTATATTGTATGATGCGGGGCAATGTACAATAAACACGGTCGTATCTAGGGTTCTAGGACCAACTTGCAATGGGATGGTAATAAATCCACACGTTTCTTGTGCTTCGTCATTGAAAGCTTTTATGATCATGTCAGTTTTCTTCATTTCATCACTTCTAAACCCAAATCTTTGGTAGAAGTCAAAAGTGCAAATATTTAGAGATGAACCATTATCAATCAAGACCCTTTTGACTTCTACATCTCCAATTAGGGCAGTAATATATAAGGGGTTATCCTTATGTAAACTATGTTGTGGTATATCTTTATCTTGAAAGTCAATGCAATCAACTTCTCTAGTGATGATAGTATTGGTCATGGCTTTAGGTTGAATGTTTTGTGGTACCATCATTTGGCTTAATGTAAGCATCAATTCATCTCTATGTGTAGGAGAAGATCTTAATAAGTCCAAAAGGGAAATTCTAGTTGTAGTATTGGATAATTGCTCATTAATATTGTAAGGAGGTTTAGGTTGAACATTAGGAGCATGATTCCCTTTATTGGGATTTTTCAAAACAAATGGGGTTGATCCATCGTTTTGAGTAGGTTCTTGTTGAATATTTTGAGCTTGTTGTCTGGTAACGACTCCGATGGTACCTACAATGTTATTTTGAGGATGTTGAATAGGTCTTGGTCTAGCATTTATAGCTTGTTCATTAGGAAGGAACTGATTAGAAGAAGGTCGAGTAGTAACTCTTCTAGGAAATGGTTCTTCTAGAATCATAGAATCTGTGATAGGTTGAATAGGGTCTGATTCATCTTCAGAACTATTCGATTTATTTGAGGTGATGTCTATTTCACTTTCAGTATCCGATTCTACATCACTAAGATCCGGTGTTTGAATATTATGTAGGGGCCTGGTCATGACCATGGATAAAGTTGTGCCAAATTTTTGTAAATCATGATTAGGTAAATTTCCATTGATAGTTCCTACATATCGAGTAGGAGGAGGGACATTATGATGCTCAATTTGATTGGCCACCTCTTTACCATGTTTTGGTAAAGGATGTTGAAATATATCTAATGATTGATTAGCATTTTGATTTTGATTTTGGGGGATGTTCTTTTGAGAATTATTAGGAGAATTTTGTTTAGGTTGGAAGGCTTGCACCTCCATCTCATTATTATCAATAAGATCTTGTATTTTATGTTTTAATCTTTTACAAGAGTTGGTAGAGTGTCCAAGCCCTCTATGGAAATCACCGTGTAAATATGCTCTGTATCTAGGTATGGTTGGATCAGGTTCCCAGATAGCTGGTAATTGGATCAAGCCTCTTTTGAGTAATTGGGGTAGAATAGTTGATAATGGTTGATTCAATCTAGTAAACTCTCGAGGAGGTTTATAAGGAGGTTTCAATATAAATTTTTTTGTTGTCTTCGTTGTATTGATATTAGCAACATTTCTATTGTCAGTGACTCCGTCACCTACAACTTGTTTGTTTTTATATTGATTTCTGGATATTTTCTCATCATCTTTCTTCCTAATTTGGCCTCTCCTAATGAGAGCATCTTCTACTCTTCGAGCTAAGTCTATAGCTTGATCGAAGGTAGTCAAAGTAGCAGTTGATAATTCATAGGATATTTGTTCTTGCAAATTATTAATAAAAATGTCCAACATTTCCCTATAAGGTAGCACAAAGTGCAATTTTCCTATCAACTACCTCCATCTAGCTAAGAAATTAGCAAAACATTCATCTTTTTCTTGTTTTAAGTTGTACAAATATTTAATGGTTACATGCCTTTCGATATAGGCACTAAATTGATGCACAAAAGATTCAATGGTCTCTTCAAAATTTCTCAAAGAATGAGTGGGCAATTGATAGTACCACTCTAATGCCATTCCTCCTAAACTTTTTGGGAACATTTTTAGTAATAACAAGTCATCATGTGATATATCATGACATGCTATCCTAAACATGCGAAGATGCTCTATGGGATCTTCGGTTCCTTTATATATAGGAAGAATGGGCATGGGAAAGTGTTTAGGGTATGGTTGTGCTACAACCATAGGATCTAGAGGTTGACTACACATCTCTCGATAATTGTACGAGGGACGGTAGGGATCTATCTGGTCCATGCGGGAAGCTAACTGTTTCACCATGGATTCCAGATTATTGGTTTTCCCACCATATTGGTTTGGTAGGGCATAAATATGAGATTTGTGAGCATATGATGGAGGGGCATGAATATTAGATGCTATATTACTATTGTGTAAATTGTTGGTAGGAAGGGTGTTATGAAGAAGTTTTGAAGTTGTATTATGTTGTATCCCAGATTGTTGAAAATTGGTGTTTGGCTTCATTTTAGGTTTTTGTCGATTTGAAGCATATTGATCAATAGTTTGGTGAAATAAAGCAGTAAAGGAAGGTCTCTTTTGTGTGGGAATTATTTTAGGCTCAATAACAGGTTCCTTAGGAGGTTGGGTAACCTATTGTTTTTGCATGTTCTAAATTATAGCGGCCATATCCATATTGTATGGTCCAGCTTTATCACTTTCTTGATCAACGAAAGACAAGGGATTAGTGTGTATGTCAAACATATGTTCCATGGCTACCTGAGTGTCACTAATTTATCCCCTATCAATACGAACTGCCATATTAAGAGCACCAATATTATTGTTGAAGAATTTCTAGAAATGATCTATGTTATCAAAAGTAACAGTTCCATCTGGAGCCATTCTAGGGGATGAGGATCCTTCCTCTCTAACATTTTCTTGTTGTTCATTTTCTTCAACCAGGTCATCTTCTGGTTGTTCTAGAGTTTCTTCTTCTAGAATTGGATCCTCAGGAAGGGTATTTAATTTTTTATTTTTCTTGCCTAACCAATCTTCTTCTTCTTCTTCTTCTTGGTTTGTTTACCATTCCTAAGTTTAGTCATTGTGCTTAAACTTAGATTTCAGAAAATATATATATATATATATATATATATATATATATATATATATATATATATATATATATATATATGCAACAAGCTTAAGAGGTATATATTTTAATTATATACCTACTATAATATAAAAAAAAATGTTTTGATTTGATTATGTTTTTTTTTTTTGGTTTTTCTTGTTTTTTTTTTTATAACAATATTATAAAGATAACAAACAGCACACAACACGCAAGAAATAATAATAAAGAAAGCAATGATCTAGTTTCTATAAACAATTTATAAATATCATTAATGGGCTCGAGTTCTTCAGGAGTCATGAAATTTTCTTCTTCAAATTGAAAATTGTTTTTCAGGAAGTCAACAAAGTGTGCTATGGTGATATTATCTGTTTTAGACTCTGGTCGGTAGAAGTAAAGCTCGTGGCAATACTCTCGATATAACACAGCTCTAGGAACCCTATTCCATCTTTCCCTATCCGTAAGAATGACCTCTTGATCTTCTACACGACCTAGGAATTGGTGTATAATAGCTATGTTCTCGAGGTATTCCTCGAAGGTGAACAATTCAGAAGACACAAGGGCTCTTCTATCTACTAACCACCTATGGCAAGCTCTCTGAAGTTCATGATAAAGAATAAGTTGATGCGGATCTAGGATTCTATCTAGGACAAGCCTCTTGATTTGTTTAAGCTCTGTTGACCTAGATGAAATGATACCTAGTCTTCTATCAAGTTCGTCCCACAAAAGTTGGTTTCTATCTGTTTCAGGCACACTACGCACAAAATTAATTTCTATGGCTGCTAATTGGTTTTCAAAATTTATAGTAACTGCTAGTATTTTCTTAGGAGCTACCATCTAAACATGATATGCAACTTAGTAGTTTTCTAATGCATCTATTTTTTGTTTTTTTTTGTTTTTGTTTTTGTTTTCAAAAGGTTTTAGTTTCACGTCGGGTTCACCAAAATGTATCGTTCCAAATTTTCCGCACCCTTACCTTCAGGCTAAAGGATCCACGCTCGAAAGGGGGATGCAGAAAGGATGGGACAATACCTCGAACTAAGAGGCCCTTAGAAGGTCCCACCTCTTGGGCAAGGTTTATTAAGGTGATTTTTTGACGGATGGTGGGTTCACTAGGAAACTTTTGAATGGCAGTTTCCATGCCTAGGTTGGGAATGTGTTTGATGTGTTCAATTTTATGTTTGATCATTCAACTCCTAGGTTTGGCAAAATGAATTTAAGTTGTTCTATATGAAATGCAGATTTAAATGAATATAGAAAATAGATTTGAATAGAAAATAGAGAGAATAAGCTAGATTAAAGAGCCATACTTGATCCGGATGTCTGATGGAGGTTCTGACTCTTGAAGCAGTCAGGATCGCCTCTGATCTGACAGGATCATCTGCGATCATACAAGATCATCTGAGATCTGACAAATTCATCAGACGAATTCGTTAGAGACCTACAATCAGAGAAATAGATACAAAATATAGAAAATGCAACTATGCCAACAGAGGGCAATGATGTAGAATGACATTAATAATATTAAAATGATAATAATAAACAAAAATATGAGTGCATTACAATTATTTAATGATAATTTATGATTTTATTATGCATTAAGCCTATATGGGTGAACTCCGGGATGCAAAATAATAATAAGTTTAACTAATGCAAAGCAAAACAATAAATAATGGAGAAAGAATGCAAACTCATATAATTTTTTTTTCCCGGCCCCAGGAATAATGGAGAGAAGAATGCAAACTCAGGGCACTGATTGCCCCTAATGTTGACTGCAGTCGAAATCATCTCGGATTGGTACGAAATCGTCTCAAATTGGATAAGATCGTCTGCGATGATCTGAGCTTGCTCCGACTGAAGAATAACAAAGTTCCTACAAGAAAATTCAAAAAGGGACAAAGGCAAACAATAGTCTAGGATATTCTAATACATGTAAAACTTGAAGTGCAAAAAAAATCAGCCAGGGGAATGTCAAGGGGAGGGCCTAAGATTAAATAGGCATAGGAAAGAGGTTGGGAGGTTGGAGATCATACCAATTTGGGAGATCTCCAATGGGGGAGGTCTCTAACCACGTAGACACGCTTTTGTCCAAGTTAGAGACGTCGTTGAAATAGAAGCTAATTATGAAAAATTAGTTTTGGGACGAAATCATCTGGATGTTCTGCTCTAGAAGAATTTGTTCGATCTGAGGCGATATCGTCTGATCGGTGAATATATCGTCCAACGGTCACAATAAATCCTAAAAATGGCACAAAAAATGAGGAAAGAGGTTAAAATGTGGTTCGGGGTTGAAAATTTGAATTTGAATTATTACCAAGATAATTTTAATTATTGCTAAGGTTTACTGCACCAATTTTAGGGTGCTACATCTTGATGATATTAATTCTAATGCAGTGAATTAGGGTTTGCATGTTGTGAAACTATGTTGGTAATTGCACTAGAAAGATAATCCAAATATTTCCTAAATAAGAGTTTGTGTACACATTAGTAAATCTATAAGTGAAGAACTCATCAAGGGTTTGGTGAAACTATACATCCAGACTACCAAATTGTACAACTAATCATTTACCCCATTTGGTAGTGCAATTGCATAGTTGGAACTTGCCAATTAAGAAAAACTAGGGTTTTGGAGAAATCGATTACAAAATTGTTGAGTTTGCATTCCAAAATGACTTCCAATAAAGTGACTAAGTGGAAAATTATACATTCTATAGCTTTGTATGATTTTTATTGTACAAATATATGATTTGGTGATCGTACAAGCAGTTTTGAGTCTTTGGAAAAATGTACAAAGAAAATTGTACAACCTATACGATTTGAGTTAAAGTTGTTTTGAAGCCTATAGTCATATCAAATTCTTCCATATCATTTACCTCTCTAGGAATACTCTACCCTATACTACATTTGATACCATTTCCTTAAAAATTTAGATCATATTGGTGCAATTTAGAAGAACCTATGGCATTATGACAAGTGGTGAGTAGGAACCAATTGGAGGTGAATGACAAATACAAGTCTACAAAGACATGGGAGATGGAATCTAGGAGAGGAACAAATTCTAGTTAGAAGGAGCATGAGAATTTCTTAAAGGAAGATTATAAATAACTCTATGAATGAACCAATAATAGAACAAGTATGGACTTTAGAAGAAGGAGATATTATAGAAGGAGATATTGAAAGGGTACAAGAACCTCCAAGAGTCAATGAGAACATTGATATAAAGGAAGATGTTGATGGAAGAACAATGCAAGAAAATAGTGAGTTGATGGTAAAAACTAAACAAGTAATATGAAGGTTGCAAAGGGGTGTAGAGGATGGGATTAAAGGACCAAATAAATAGGGTATGAGGTATCAGGAAGAAGAACTAGGGTCACATTCAACATTTCTACAAATAAGATCATGGAGTGAGGATGCACAGGAGGTTGAGATATGACTATTTGGTGAAAAAAGGTACCACAAATAGAAAAATCCAATGAAGAGCAATGTAGTAGAACACCCATCCAAGGAAGGAATTAGTTAAGGATTCCAAAAGATACCTCCTCAAGTGACAAGGAAGGAGATCCAACAATGGCTAGTGTAGCTACAAAATTAAGAAAATAAAGATGCCCATATTTCATGGGGAAAGGGAAGGAGGACCCAATAAGACACATAAGGACATGCATAAATATTTGGAAAGAAAATTGTGTGAACCAACCAAATGAATGGTTGTAATTATTTCTTGCTACACTACAAGGACTCACAATAGATTGGTATCTAAAGCAAGATAATACAGCTTCATTCCAAGCATAGAATATGATAAAGAATGCTTTCATTGAAGAATTCTAATACTTGAAATAATATCACTGATATATACACCATGAAGCAAGGTATTGATGAGGATGTAAAGACATATAACCATAAACTAAAGCAATTTATCTATAAGATACAAATACCACTAGTAGATACATTGGTGAAGTGATGGTTTCTTGATGGGTTACTACCAAGATACAAAAAGAAGATGAAGGTAGTACCATCCTAAAATTATGAGGAAGCACTAAAAAAAGTAAATAATTTTGAGAGTGAGGTGAAGTAGATGATAGTGGGAATTGTGGTACATGCTAGGCATGGATATTCACATAGCGTTGAAGAAGATACAATACACCAGACCATTGAATCAATTTGAAAGGAATTTTACAAGATCATAAGAGAAGCCAAGAAAGATACATGATAAGATCAAAAGGATATCTAGTGTACAAAATGTAAGGCAAAAGGAAATTCAAATGCAAATTACCCTCAAAATAAATATTTCCATATATTTAATGTGATAGGATATGAAGTGGTAGAGTTTTCATTTAATGTGAAAGTTCACCAACAGACCCTCAAGGGAGTGGACAGGCTGCAACTAGTGGAGGTTATAAGAATAGTCGAAGAGGAGGAAGGCTAAATAAAGGTAATTAACAAGGAGGCTATAGTATATTATAGTATGATTCAGAAGGAAGATCGATCATACAATGTTGTAATTTCCAAGAGGGGGTATTTTGTGAAGAATCGTCCTCCTAAAATGGAGTCAACATAGAATAATACTACACATATGTGCAGATGGTGTGATATAGGGAACCTAAAATAAGTCAATTGTCTTAATAAAGTGGGTTCAAGTGGCTCATAGAATGTTAATTTTTTATACATTGATGTACCCTTAGTGAAGGAAGAGAAAACTGAGGAAGAAGTACTATCTGTGACATAGAGTAATACCAAGAAAGATACTCAAAACCTACCAAAGCGAAGCAGAGATGATAGGTGGTGAAGAAGGTACTAGAAGAAGAATCCAAGAAGGTTAAGTAGTTAAGGCTTGCAGAGAAAAAGGAGTTAAAGAAGCCTTGCACATTGAAATATAAAGCAATGATATAGAATCTAGTAGCACAGGTTTCGAAAACAACCATTGAGATAAAGATGGCTAGTCTGTTGGAAGCCATACCATAATTACATAAGGCGATGGAAGAATATGTAAAAACATAAAAAGGTAATGGATATTTGAATCCAACAAATACAGGAAAAAGAACAAAAATAAATTTTCATGGATACAACCATTCTAATGACTGATGTTGGAAAGAAACCAACATTAGTTCATATGGAGATACTGGGGCACAAGTTAACATAAGTGATTGTGGATGGAGGGTCCAATGTGAATGTTCTACTAGAAAAGAACTTGAGAGATATTTGCACTCCATCCCTATCAGAATCAAGCTTTTGATTGTATGGTGCTGACCAATATGAAATTGAAACAAAAGAAGTATTGATAGTGCAACAAGTAATAATAGCTTACCAAGAATTTATCTTGGATTTTTTTGTGATTACGATGCATAAGCTTGCATATGATGCACTTCTGGGAAGAGGTTGGCTATATGTAGCTAAATTTAGTCGCAATTGGAGAAATGATCATATCACATTGAATAATGGATAGCACAAATATATTATTAAATTGAATAATCAAATAATTAGTGAGGATGTTGCCATGACGAATGAGTCAGGCAGTTCTTCAGACGAATAAGAATATGAACCTAATGAAGAGGGGATGTTGCACTTGGATGGTTGTAATGAAGATGAAGCTTAATATGATAGTGGAATTTTCCATTAGAATATGGAGTACAATGTGTTTCATCCCAACTACTTCTATATTAATACAGAGGAGACCATGAAAAAATAAGATGAAAAGGTCAGCATGAAACCAAAAGAAGAGGAATAGGAGAAATGGGCATTTTCTAAAAGTTTTGTAGAATATATAGTTGGATATGTGGAGATAGATGTGAGACCAGTGCATCTAAAAAATGTGGAAAAGTCTAAGGTAGAGCATAAAAACATAAAGTATGAAGTACCACAAATAGTAGATGTGATACTACGGATAGAAAGTAAACCTAGAATGATTCGCTACGATGATGAGTGGGATCCGGTATTGAAAGTAGTAGCTTTAAATATATTCTTGGAATACAAAGATTTTTTTGCATGGACATACAAGGACATAAAAGGGATACCACAAAAATTATGTGTCCACAAGATCACATTAATGCCTAGGGTACAACCAATGAAACAAAGTACATATAGGATCAATTCTAAGTATGCAGCTTTGGTAAAACAAAAATAGAAAAATTGTTGGATGATGGTATTATCTTTAGGGTCACCACAAGTGAGTGGGTGTCTCTTATCATGGTCACTTTGAAAAATGAAGTGGAAAATATTTGTAACTACGTTGATTTTCAAAGTTTGAATGTAGTGATGATTAAATATCCCTTCCCTATTCTATTCACAGATTCTATTCTGGAGGAGGTAGCAAGACACAAAATATATTCATTCTTGGATGGGTTTTCCAGCTATAATCAAATCAATATAGCTAAGGAAGATAAGTTAAAAACCACATTTGTTGTAGAAAATGGTATTTATGCATACAACAAAATGATGTTTGGGTTGTGTAATTCCCCAACCACATTTCAACGTATTATTTAGTATATATTTGATCAGTATGTGATAGGGAATTTGAAGGCATTCTTGGATGATTGGTCAATCTATGGTAATATAAAGGACCATATTCCGTATTTAGGTGAATGTATGAGCCGATGCAGGAATGCACGGATTTCCCTGAACCTCAAAAAATATTTTTTTATGGTACCATATGGGAAACTACTAGGACATATAGTGTGTAGCGAAGGATTGAAGATTGATTCTAATAAGGTTTGTGTCATTCTATATATGGAGGAGCCATATGATGTAAGTTCATTAAAAATGTTCTTGGGATATACGGGTTACTATTGAAGGTTTATTAGGAACTATGCACACGTGTCCTATCCATTGGATTATTTGACTAAAAAGAACATTCCTTTTAGTTGGATAGAGGAGCACCAAGGAGCTTTCAAAGAATTGAAAGCAAAGCTAGTCAACAACCCTATTTTGGTGTTCCCTAATTGGGATAAAGAGTTCCATGTCCACATTGATGCTTCCAATTTTGTGATAGGATGTGCACTGGCTCAAGAAGGACAATTTAGGCTAGACCAACCTATTTTTTTTGCAAGTCACCTATTATCATAGGCAAAAATAAATTACAGTATGATGGACCGAGAGGCTCTAGGGATGGTTTTTACTGTACAAAAATTTAGGTATTACCTATTTACAAACTCTTTTTCCTTTTACATTGATCATTAGGCTCTATTGTATCTAATAAATAAACCAATAATATAAGGGCGAGTCAGTAGGTGGTTCGTTACCTTGCAAGAATTCATATTTTGAGTAGTAGTAAGACCTAGTAAGAAGCATATGATTTAGACTAGTCTCATATACGATCAGGAGAACCTAATGGGATGGGAGTTTCAGATGAATTTCTTGATGATTAGTTGTTTGCCATTAATGTTTTTCCATCATGGTATGAGTTAATTGGGCAATATTTATCCATACAAGAGTTATCAGAGAACTTGACAACACAAGAAAAGAGGAAAGTGATCTTTAATTCAATACCTTTTTAGATGATAGTTGGATTATTGTATAATATGGGTGTGGATGATATTCTATGAAGATGAGTGATGGAAAAATAAGTCGATGCAACACTAAAAGAAGCTCATGCAGGCTTGGTAGGAGGACACAAGGGGCTAGATGATATTTCTAGAAAGGTACTCTTGGTAGGACTATGGTGGCCTACACTATACAAGGATGCAAAAGAACATGTACATTCTTGTGATACTTTCCAAAGAGTAGGGAAGCCAGTGCATAGAGATTTTATGCGCTTACATCCATCACAACCTCAAGAATTATTTGAAATATGGGGGTTGGATTTTGTTGGACCATTGAAAACCACCCGTAGGTAGAAGTGTCGATATATTATGGTAGCAATATAATACCTAACAAAATGGGTAGAAGTAAGGGTGCTACCAGATAACTCAATAAAATGTACAACCCGATTCTTGTACAAAAAGTGATTACACGATTACAAGTAATCAAGGAGGTAACTTTATCAATGAGGTTATAAAAAATTTGACAACAAATTTTAGGATCTTGCACTCATTATCAATTCCCTATTACCCCCAAGAAAATGGGTAGGTAGAGGCAACTAATAAGATCTTGGTCTCTACATTATACAAGATCTATGGCATAGAAGGATCAGATTGGGAGAAAAGGTTACCATCTATTCTTTAGGCTTATAATACAACCTTCAAACCAATTATAGATCATACACCTTTCCAATTGATGTATGGTCAAGAGGCTATAGTACTAGTTGAATTCTTGGTACCCAATTTATGGATAGCCATGGAGCATCACTTGGGTGATAAAGATAGTTTGTATGAGCGATTGGCCATTCTCATTTGATTAGATGAATAAAGGTTCAGGCACAGTGGGTGATTAAGGTAGTGTAGACACTAAAATATGGTTAATTTTATTGTGCTACCAAAAGCAACAACTAAATTGACATAACAAGGTCCCTAGGGCAGCCCTCAAAAGGTATACAATTGTTCTAGCCACTTAGTGCAAGGTTTTGTAAGGTTTTAGGCCATTTTGGGACATTTTTGGTGCCCTGTTCCTATTCATCCCACCTTGGAATGAATACAGATTCTACTCGTCCCACCCTAGAGCAAATAGTAGCATTCATTCCAAGGTGGGGAGAATAGCAAGTTTAATTGAAAAAAAGCCAAATATGGATAAATGATGCTTGGTAACAGTAATTTATCCTGCCTACCCATGCCTACAAGTTAGAGCACATAACATATTTATGTCATGCTTCATAAGGGAGGCCAATTTGGGAGATTTTCTTCCCCTCCAATGCATGCCATCCCAGTGGTCAAGTGGCACCTCTTGCCTCACATGCCCTTGCATGCCATTTTGCACATGATCCCCTTGTGGCTATAAAGTGGATGCATTTTACACACAAGATAAAAGAGAGGAGTTTAAGGTTTAAGAAATGGAGTGTTGCCTAGATTTCCCCTCACCTGATTGTGCTCTCTTTCCCTCGAGATCTCTTCTTAGCGAACGAGGTTATCGAGTGACTCAAGGAGATGCAATTTATTCACAAAAATGTATCAATAAAGTGAATTTCCATCCCAAATGTGATGATAATACACCCATAATTTTTTGTACCATTCCCCAGTAGAATTGGTGGTAAAATTTAGGTGGAATCAGTGGGCATCCCACCCTCGGGCACCCCCTAATTTGTGATAGTCCTATTCGTCCCACCCTGGAATGAATATAAATTTGTCAAAAAAACTTCTAATATTTTTTAATAGGTGTTTTCCATATTATTATATTATTGTGCAGTTCAAATTTCATGTCAAAATGAGTTGTATTGGCTGAGATATTACATTTTTGAAGTTTTTGCAAGCTAATGGGACCTACTAGAGAATGCATCATGACATGAGCCTTATTTATGAAATATAACCATATGGGTTCTCTCAAAATGTTATTTTATGCACTCTGTCCAACTTTTAGGTGCTTTGGATGTGTTTAGGTCAAGAAATTGCTTACTTTGGGTTTTATAGATTGGATAAGAACACTACGATTACGCCATGCCTACGAATGCAATTTTAGTGCAATTTCTAGTGATATCTTCCCAAGACCTCTTATTTTACTTAACTCTATAATTTCATAGTTTTGAAGTTGATTTGGTATAGGCATGCTACATATGATCCTTTCTTGCCTATGGGGATTACATTTTTTAGATCATACACACTTGCTATTTGACATTTTTTGTTTCCTTGTGTGTAGGTGTAGGCCATAAAACACATTGGGTAGTAGCATATGACATAAAATAATAAAATATCCAAGTTTTAGAAACTTTGGCTCGCCCATTTCATTTGTGGGTACGAGGAAAGACACTAGATGTGCACCAAAGTTCTTTGAAGGATTTGATCCTTGGACACCATAAATTTGTAACAGTTGTATCATCCATTTGAGCCCTTTATGGGATCTCTTTTTAACCTATATTTTATCCATTTTATTAATAATAAAATAATTTACTTTGCTCTATTTATTGTTGTTTGGTATCTTTTCCATCTTACTTACATGTTTCCAATTTGATTCTCAATAGACATAAGGGATAGATGCAATTTTTTATCCATATTTAGGTGCATTTTTTTTCCCTACTTTAGTGGTGATCACGATGGGACCTAGTCCCTTTTTCTTTAGGTGAAATTTGAAGCTCATTTTTCATCTCTTTATGTTGCAGGTGCTAGTCATTCTGGACCTAAACGAGCCCTGATATACTATTCGTGCCACCCTAGGATGAATGCATATTCATACCACACTGGGATGAATACAAACCTACTATTCATCCCAACCTAGAGTGAATAGAAACTAGAGAGCTTTCTTGTCAGAATTCCAGAAATGGTAGGTTCCAAAAGTGATGAGGTAGGTACCTGAACCCTCTGTTCATTTTGTAGTTTCAAAAACTGTTTATTTGGTTTTTCTCACATCATTTTGTTTGCTTAAAAAGGTTAAAAGTAGATTTAATTTCTCCATAATGCAAAATAACAAAAATAATAAAAATCAAATAAAATCAAAGTAGGAATGCATCTCTATGATTTGATTGCTTGTAGCCTACCCAATGGGTAGGCGAACATTTAGGGTTTGAATTCATAATTTACCTTTGTAGGTTCATTTTATCCTAAACTTCTAAAAGTAAAGTGTACCTTTTGCATGCATTTAGTGAATGATCATCGAGTGCTTTATTGTTTGCTTTTTTGGATTAAAAAGAACCACACACACCACGATTCATTTGAAGAACACAAGCTTATATTGAGAGGGGGAGGGTGAATAGTATAAGACCACTTTTTACTTTTCTTTCCAAAATAGTATTAGACAATATAATCAATGTAAATATCAATAGCAATAACCAAATAAATGCACCAATCATCACACACAAATAGAGACACCATAATTTACGTGGTTCACCCAATGCGGGCTACTCCACGGAGAAAATATTTTACTAAAACTTTCTCAATCAATCTCTTTAGGAATACTTCCCAATTACAATGTTTATGGACCTCTGTCCAAAGGAGATGTTGATATCCTAATCTCAAGTTCGTGTATCTCTTCCAAAAGAGAACTCTTTCCCCTTCTTCTCTAGCTAGTGATCTTCTAGAAGACTCTATCTCTTTGTTGCACTAACTGGTGGATCTCTCTCCACTTGAAGACTCCTCACTCAGATCTATCTTCAATTGTCTTGGCTACTAGATCTCTATCCATTGAGACTTTGTCCTCTATACTCTATCACCTCCAAAGCTTTGTCAATAGGTTCACTCAGAACCTCCTCAAATATGCTCAATAGGCTCACTCATAACATGCTCAAATCTGCTCAATAGGCTCACTCAGAACCTGTTCAATAGACTCACTCAAAACCTACTCAAATTTGCTCAATAGGCTCACTCAGAACCTACTCAAATCTTCTCAATAGGCTCACTCATAACCTTCTCAAATCTACTCAATAGGCTCACTCAGAACCTGCTCAAATCTACTCAATAAGCTCACTCAGAACTTGTCCAAATCTACTCAACAAGCTCACTCAAAACTTGTCCAAATTTTCTCAACAAGCTCACTTAGAACTTGTCCAAATATGATCAATAGGTCCACACAAAACCTACTAAAATATGCTTAATAGGTCCACACAGAACCTACTCAAATATGCTCAATAATACCTCTCTAAGACTTGTCCAAATATGCTCAATGAGTCCTCTCTAGGACTTGCTCAAATCTGCTCAATAAGTCCTCTCTAAGACTTTCTCAAATTTGCTCAATAAGTCCTCTCTAGGACTTGCTCAAATCTGCTCAAGCAAGCTTTCACAAAAGCTTACACAAAAATAGTCCACAAGCCTTCTCAAGGACTTGCCTCAAATTAGCTCAATAAAATCTCAACTCAATCTCATAGAAGCAAAAAGAGAATTGTTAGAGACTCAATATGTTCTATACTCAAATCTCAATCTCAATTCAAAGCAATCTCAACTCAACTCAATCTTATAGAAGCATAAAGAGAATTATTAGAGACTCAATATGTTCTATACTCAAATCCCAATCTCAACTCAAAGCAATTTCAAATCAGCTCAATCTTAACTCAATCTCATAGAAGCATAAAGAGAATTGTTAGAGACTCAATATGTTCTATTCTCAAGGCTCAATCTCAACTCAATCAGAATATAGAATAGTTAGTTCCATGTAACTTGAACAACCACTTCATGCAACCACTTGACTAGGCTCAATAAACTCTACTCAACCAATAACTTCAAGAAACAACTCTTTCTCACAAACCCTAGTCCAAGCATGAATCAACTAACTCAAAATATTTCCAACAATGCTCAACAACAAATCTTACATAAAGATGATACTCATGTTATTTTCTAACTCAAGTTCAAGTTATTTGCATCGCCCATTGGTCTCAACAACAATACTAATAAGACAAGGTTTTAATCACAACTCTCAATTCATAAAACCTTGAAGCATAAACTCAAAGTACTTCACTCAACCAATGGTCTAAACAACAATGCTTATCAAACAAGGTTTAATCACAACTCACAATCCAAAAAACCTTGAAGCATAAAATCAAAGTACTTCACTCACCCAATGGTCTAAACAACAATGCTTATCAAATAAGGTTTAATCACAACTCACAATCTAGAAAACCTTGAAGCATTAACTCAACCACTTTAGAAAAGGAAACCACAATCAATCCTTTTCACTCCAATGATATTTCAAAAATCAACCACCCAAATAAAATCAATGGAGAGTATTACTCATACCTTTTTGATGCCTTATGATTTTTCCACTAAATCTATCATAGTCAACACACTTTCTTTTTCAACTCTTAACAAGGGTTAGAGATCTTGAGTAATAACACAACAATAATATCCAAATAACACCTTATTACTCCTACTTTATTTTAACATCCACCAAAGTTCTTTTTAAAGAAAAAACTTACTCAAAAAATAAATTTCACTAAAAATAACTTTATCAAAAACCCTTATTACTCCTAACAATTTCAAAAATCGTATTTAAAAATAATTCACAACTCAAATAGTCACCATGACCTTATTCCCTAAGGTTACTCAACAAATCAACTAACAAAGCACCTTTACCCCTTATCACTCCACCTTAGGCAATCTAAACAAAAGATTAATAAAAACCTTAATACCTACCTTGAGGGAAATCAAACCCTTGTCTTACCCCAATGTGAATGCCCTATCCATGGCCAATATTCCGCACGAGCTACGGGCTCGTTGGTGAAAAAGAAGCACCACCGGCTTCTTATCCTTCACCCTCTTTTGCCAAGCAAAAAGTGTTCGCCTTGGGCACCTCAACAGAACAAAGCCAAAAATTATGCTTGCGAGAATTGAACTTACAACCTCTTTGTCACCAACACCTTTGCACAATCCAAGCTACCACTAGGCCATGTTTCCCAATGCATTTTGGGAAGTGGTCGTTGTCTCCCTTTAATGTTCGTTGCATCACTTAAACAAAAAACACGAGCTCTTTTTATGCGCAACTACCAAACACAAATATCAACGAGCAAGGATGAATGAATTAAAAAATTCAATGGCATATTTATATGCCTTCCCCTCACTTTTGGAAACATCGGCACTTTTGAAACTTCCCTCATGACGTCAGCGGATAAAATTTTAATTTAAATTTTAAAATTAAAATTTTAATTTTAAATAAATTTAAATTTAAACTAAATCTTTAAAATTAAATATCTCCATCATCGGGGCACCTTTTTCGATGAAACAAAAAGCCAACTTGGGTTTTAAGAAAAACCCATTTCAAATTTTCCATCCATGGTTTTAAATAAAACCTTTAAAATTAAATTTATCCATCATCGGGGCACATTTTTTGATGAAACAAAAAGCTAACTTGGGTTTTAATTAAAAACCCATTTCAAATATGCCATCCATGGTTTTAAATAAAAACCTTTTGCTAAGCTTCCCTTAAAGCTCCTTTTGGAACCAAATGTCATGCATCCCTTCTTGAACCTATGATAAAAAACCTTTGCTTCTCATGAAGCTCTTTGTGAAACACAAACATAGTGCTTACTTACATAGATCCTTTTGACATCAATGATAACTCTTAGCTTAGGGACTCAAAATGTCCAACATCATTTAAATGCTAGTGAGGTGGATTTCATCACCATCCACTAGTAGAGTTCAACGAGGTGGCTTTCATCTCCACCCATTGTCTCAAATCCCATGAACCTTATTCTTTTCCAAGGCTGGTTCCAAGATCCATCATAGCCCATGGGTTATAGCACGTATCTCTCTTCGGAGAGGTATATCATAGACTGTGGGTGAACTGGGTGAGGAACTGGTAGGACCTATGCTCCCTGGCCATGTGTGGACCTCATCACCACACATTATAGGTGGGATAACATGACCTGGAGTTCATAGCTAGGTTGTCGAGCTATGAGTATATAGGTGAAATCCAATTAAACATAATATTATCATTCAACAAGATTTCAAACACGTGACACAAGGTCCTCTTTTACAAACAACACATCTGAAACACACAAAATAGTTTAGGGATTCACATCTAAAACTTAAAAGAGATAATCATCTATCTTATTGAGTGTTTCCTTCTCTTGTTTGCTATTTCATTAAAAATTTGTAAAAGAGATAATCATCTAGGGTTTGGTAGAGAGTTACAATGGTGTGCACCCACAGCCAAGCCCAATCATGGGTGGAAGCTATGGAGAGTGGACTAGGAGACATGAGCCATCTCTGCTTTAGCCCCAGGGACTTGGTCATACCTCCCTGGCGAGCCTCTACTCACCCTAGTTCCTGAATAATGGGACGAGAACCACACTTACAAGGGAGCCCTATGTGGGACACCCCTATGGGTGATGGACCTTACCTAGGAGAGTGTTCCTAGTATTTGGACACATCACATGCCTTCTTTGAGGAGAGGCAACAATGCACTGAGGTGCTAGTAGATAGAGTGGTGCCACACATCCACGTACCTATTAGGTCTGACACACCTATTCATAGGCCAGAGCATGACTTCACACATTGGGCAGAGCAGGTCGATCCAACCTTACCTCTACATCACCCTGATAGGGTCCAACGACCTAGGCAAACTGATGGGTATGACACTCATCGCTCAGGGTGAGCTAACTCCACCCTTCCCTTCCTCATTCATGAAGGAAGGCATGAGGAAATCCTTGATTATCCTCAAGAGAAGTATTCCATGCACATGCTCGATGTGCCTCTACGCCTACTGATTACAATGAGCATATGCTCAAGCCCGAACCTCAAGTCAATGCGGTGGCCCTCGATCGAGGGAAGCGCCCGATAGATATCATTGATTATCTTGAATGAGGTCAGCCTCAAGGTGAGACTCCTAGGCCTCCTAGGCCTCACACAATGGAACAAATCAAACAAGTAGTTGCAAAATATGTGGAATACCAAGCTCAGTTCAAACAACTTCGGCAAGACAAGGAACAACTAGACCACTTGCATCAGCTTGAGAAAGAAAGAATCGAATGGTAGACCAATGAGCTATTCCAGAGGACTCTACGAGAGAGGGTTCCTACCCCTAAGACACATAGGTAGGAAGTCCACCCAAGGCAACCCACACTCATTCAAGATAGGTCTCCTAGACCTTATCCAATGTTACCTCCATGACCTCCTAGGCCAGATCGGGACTTGCCTCCCAGGCCAAACATAGGGCACCCATAGTGGGTAGATACCCCTCTTTATAGACCGGCTCGAGAGATGCCCTATGGGGCCTACACTAAGCATGAGCTAGAGGTAGAGTACTTAGAGATGCCTTATCAAGGTAGGGGGTGACATGCCACCACCCCATAATAGGTTGGAGGATCCTCGACCTCCACCGCAAGATAAGAGTAAGGATGAGGAGATTAAATCCTCAGATGCATATAGAGCATTGCTAGAGCACCTAGAGTCAGTAGAGAACAAGACCTCTAGGTCTGGATCTCAAAATCCCACTTTGCACTAGTTACATAGTCAGCCCCTTCATCCTTTGGTTCCTACCCCTCCCTATCCAGAGCAATTCAAGCTACCTCAGTTGGCTACCTTTAAGGGAGAGGAAGATGCGTAGGAACATGTCACTAAATTCTTGAGTCAATGCTTTGGCATTCAGGATAACGATGCTTTTCTTTTGTGGATATTTGTGACTACCCTCTCTGGCCTAGCCTCAGAGTGGTTCACCCAACTCCTGAAGCATAGCATCCATAACTTGGACCAACTTGTAGATGCATTTTTAGAATGCTTCACCTTCAACACCAAGAGGAAGGTGACGTTGGCTGATCTCGCTAGATTGAAATAGTATGACGATGAGTCAATAGAAAATTATGGCAATAGGTGGTGAGCCTTGCTCGCCAAGCTACCTTATCTACTCCCCATGTCGGAGTTGACTCAGATGTTTTCCAAGAGCTACCTAAATCCGATCTCCTTGTTGTTGCAACTACAACAATATCCGACTCTTGAAGATGCCCTAGCATAGGCTAGGATCATTGAAGACATTAAGATTCAAGAGGAAGAAATTGTGAAGCCTCACAAGGAGTGGAACAAGAATGCTAAGAACACCCCAGCACAGCCTAAGCTAGCAGTAGTGAATCAGGTTGCCATTAGTGTCCCAGGGCTAGCGCAAGTTGTGCCACCCCAAAAGCCTAATTATCAGGCCACTCCTGGGAACTATGCCAAAGACAACCAGAATAATCAAGGGCAAAATCAATAGCATCATCCCAAGTGATAGTTCACACCCATTGCAGAGTCTATGGACTCATTTTTTGAGCACCTCTTAGTAGCTAATTCGATCAATCTACCTGAGAGTCGACCTATCGACCCAAATGCACCAAAGCCCAAAGGGTACATAGAAGACCTATATTGCAAGTTTCATAGGCAAAATGGGCATGATGTGCAGATGTGCTACAAGTTCAAACACTTAGTGCAAGACCTAATCGATAGGAATACCCTTTAGGTAGACAACCCTATCACACCAAACAACCAATAGATGGAGGTCTTCAAAGACCCTTTGCCTACCCATGCGGAGCAGGCCAAGCCAATGCCCTAGGTGAATGAGGTGCACCATGCCCCCCTAAGCAAGGGTATGTCAGCATGATCAACATTATCATAAGAAATAGGTGGTACCCAAGTCCAGCCATACCACCTATGGCTCAGAGCGATGTCCCTTCGACATCGTAGCCTTTACCACCTCCTATGTTGAGCCTCCCACCTAGGCCTATGGTCACAATTAAGAGCAAGCTCACTCAGATTTTAAGAATGACATCTACCTAGCTCTCCATCTATGAGCTCATTCAACAATCACCTCCTCATAGAGAAGCCTTGATGGAGATCCTTAAGGCAATAGAGCTTCAGCCCCAGGAGTCTAACTCCTTCAACAATTTTGTGGGGCATGTGCGGCAATGCATAGAACTAGTGATTACCTTTCGAGAAGATGAGCTTAAACTAGTTCTGAATGATATGGTGGATCCTCCCTTGCACATCATCGCATGTGTAAATGGGACACCATACAAGAGAGTGTTGATAGACACTGGGTCTTCTAGCAACATCATCACTACAATAGCTCTTAAGCACTTGAAGCTCCCAACATCCCATATTATCGCATCTACATACACCCTTCGAGAATTCAATGATGCCATATGTTCGATGGTTGGTATGATCATCCTACCTATCTAGGTGGGAGAAAAGACCATCCCGATGCTATGCCATATCCTGGAGGGTGATATGGCATACAATATCCTATTAGGTAGACCATGGATTAGGGACATGAAGTGTGTTCCTTCCATCACTCACCAGTGCCTCAAGTACACTCATGAAGGGCAAGTGCATGTCATCTCTATGGACCTAGAGCCTTTCAAGTATTGCAATATGGTGCAGTAGCTCCCCGAGTCAACCTTGCCATCAACCCATCTGGATTTTCAATCAAATAAATCCATCCAAGGTTTGACTCCATCGCCATCACTTTCCAGCAATCCATCTCTAACTCATGCCATACCATCCACATCATCTGCACCTCCCTAGATACCCATCGCACCTATGGATCCTTTACCTAGGAACCTAGGGAAGAGGCCTATTGATGAGGTCCAACCAACCATCTCCACCATCTCCATCGAGGAGATCCCTAGCCAAGTAGATGAGGAGCTACCATGTGAGGCAAATGATGAATCAAATTAGGTCTCACTCTCATCCCTTTTTTATCCATAGCCTCAGGTCATAGTACACCTAGCTACCACCAGATTGGGGGAGTACATGGTTAGGAATGTTACAACTACCCCTACTTTAGAGTCGGTGCATGACATGGGTCGACCTCATCTTCCCATAGGCACTATCATACCTCTCGGTCTCCCCCCTAATCAAATGAATTTCATCTATGGGGGCCTTGATTATGGCATCGAGCCTTACCAATAGTAGGAGGAGGATGAAGAGCCCTTTTTTGAGGACATCAACTACATGTCCAACCCTAAATTTTCCATGAAGTACCTTCACCTCTGTAATTGGCATGGTTATGGGTTAGGCCTGTATGAGCAAGGCACTAGAATTCCTTACCAACCATAGTATCAAATGCCTTATGACAAGTCTGGCTTGGGACTCAACAAGCCTGTGTCCTTAGACGTCCTCATAGATAGCTTAGAGTGCATGACTCTAGACTATAGAGATGAGCTCACACGAGATCCTTTCACCAACCCCAATCGTGTCTACTCACTAGGGGACTACTTCCCTATGCCCTTGGGAGATGATGACCCACCTCGCAATGATATCCGATCCTACGAGAGAGGTGAAGGTTCACGCACCCTTCCCCATGATAGTGAGGAAGAAGACTAGGGGTCTCCTTATGAGTGGACATCTGATGACGAGTCGTATTATGAAGTAGCACCTATGAACTCTGATAGTTCGGATGGAGAAGGTCCATGGGTCATCCCTATGGATGATGAGGATGAGTTCTATCTATGCATGTTCCCATTACACCATCCCATCTGGTGATAACTTCTACCTTTAGAGGAGCAAGCTCACCCATAACCACACCGACCACCTTCATTCATCATTCCACCTCCATAGCCACCTCCAGAAATCTTGCGACATCCTAATGTCCATGAACACCACCAACCACATAGGGGAAATCATCCATCCATAAATATGATTTCCATAGATCTGTTTGAGCCCCTGCGAGATCTGAATAACCCATTGAAGTCATTGCACCTCGACTTGGGGGTAATCAACTTTGATCAGGGAGATTCACCCCCATCACCTTCTGAGTACTGGCCTTGCGATGAGATGCTACAACCATTTCATTTCTCTCTAAGGCCAACTCATGATGTCTTCCATACTGAGGAGGAACCCGAGGTTCCCATTGATGATCTAAATCTAGTTGATGACATCCATTTGATCCCTACTCCCCACCAGTTGGAGGAAGGGTCGCATATGTCAATCGAGCCTACGATTGACAAAGATATCAGCTCAGATCCCAAGAATCCATAATGTATCAAGCTAGGGGAAAGCCTATCCCCCAAAGAGCAAGTCGATTACATAGCCCTTCTCATAGAGAAGAAGGAGGCTTTTGCATGGTCCTACAAAGACATGCCAGGACTAGATCCTAATCTAGTCACCCACAATCTGACGCTTGACCCCAAGGCCAAGCCTATCAAGCAAAAGCTGAGAAAGATACATCCAATGGTGGCCCTAATGGTCAAATATGAGCTACAGAAGTTGTTGGATGCTAGGTTTATCATTTCTATAGACTATCCACCATGGTTGTCCAACATGGTTCCCATCAAGAAGCTTGATGGGAGGATTCACATTTGCACTGATTTTTGAGACCTAAACAAAGTGAGTCCTAAGGATGATTTTCCTTTTCCGAGCATCGATGCCCTAGTAGATGCCATAGTGGGCCATGAAATGTTATCCCTTATGGATGGTTTCTCTGGGTACAATCAGATTCATATCAATCTAGAAGACCAGCTCAAAATGGCATTCACAATGCCTTGGGGAACATTTTGCTATAAGGTCATGCCTTTTGGCCTTAAAAATTTTGGTGCCACCTACCAGCATGCCATGACATACATCTTCCATGACTACATGCATAAGATTTTGGAAGATTACATGGATGACTTACTGGCTAAATCTTTGTTACGCCATGAGCATCTCGATGTCTTACGCAAAGTCCTCGATCACCTTATTGAGCATAACGTGAGATTGAACCCCAAGAAGTGCATCTTTGGCATCACATCTGGAAAACTCTTGGGATTTATAGTTTCTAAATGAGGCATTGAGGTGGACCCCAACAAGGTCAAGGTAATCCTCGAGATGCCTCCCCCGACTACCATTAAGCAGCTTCAAAGTCTGTAGGGTAAGATCGCATCCATCAAATGCTTCATAGCACAATTTTCGGACAAGTGTCGGCCCATGAACAAGTTATTGCACAAGGGGGTCGCATTCCATTGGGATGATGAGTGTCAGGATGCCTTTGATGCAATAAAGTAATATCTGGCTTCACCACTAGTATTGGCTCTACCTAGACCAGGAGTGTCATTCCGCTTATACATCTCAGCCACTGAGATTGCATTGGGTGCCATGTTAGCCCAAAACAATGAACTGCATAAGGAATAGGCTACTTACTATCTCAGCCACACCCTAGTCAGTTATGAGATCAAGTACGCATACATTGAGAAGTTATGCCTAGTGGTGGTTTTCACCACCAAGAAGCTATGACATTACATGCTTAGCCATACCATGTATGTTGTATCTAAAGAGAATCCATTGTGATACATGATGAGTCACACTTATCATAATAGTCACATGATGAAATGGATCATGTTGTTGATGGAGTTTGACCTAGAATTTATCAGACAAAAATCAATTAAGGGTCAAGTCATCATCGATCAACTAGCAGAGGCTCCTCTCTAGGATGATCAACCTCTTAGCATGGAGCTTCCCGATGATGGAGTCTTCCAACTATCAGAATCACCTGATTCTGATGAGCCTGAGTCATAGGTAGATATGACTCTGTTCTTTGATGGCTCCAAATACGAGCAAGGGGGTGGCATAGGGATCATGTTTTTCACACCACATGGGGCTCCCATACCCCTATCATTTAAACTTGATTTCCCATGCACCAACAACAATGTCGAGTATGAAGCCCTACTCATAGGTCTTCAAATGACTGTCACCATGAAAATCACCAAGCTTAACATCTTTGGTGACTCCTTGCTCATTGTTAACTAGGTCAAAGGGATCTACCAATGCAAGTGCCCAGTTCTACAAGCCTACAAAGCCCTTGTGGATAAATTCCTAGTAAAATTTGAATGGTATGACATCGAGGCACTCCCTCGATCATCTAATCATTTTATGGATACAATGGCCTCCCTAGGGTCCTTGATCCTGCAGAACCCTGCTGATGAGATGACAACCATTCAGGTCAAAATGCTATCACAATCTATGGTTGAGCATGAGAGCACTCAAGCCATGCCATAAGTCCACTTGATTCAAATTGAACCTCATCAAGAGATATTCTCGCACATTCATGAGTACTTGAATCATGCCGATTGGGGGACTCTATTCCCTCAAGCCCCTTTTGATAGTAGTACAATGCTATTCTTACAAGTTCTTTCCCAATCAACATTTTCTTGGGATGAACTTCAAGAGGGATAGGTAGTTCATGCGATCGAGGCTTCCTCACAATAGGACTGGTCCACACAAATCAGGGAGTATCTAAAGCTTGGTAATCTCCCTCCTAGATTGTCACACGCCGCTAAAAGGACATTCAAATGGAAGGTAGAAAAATATGTCTTGCTAGGAGATATTCTGTATCATCGAAGTTATGAAGGGATCCTCCTTCATTGCTTAGAGCATCAAGAGTCAGTTTGGGCCATTGCCCAAGCACACGATGGTACATGTGGTGGCCATTTCAGTGGTATGGCCATCGCAAAGCGCATTCTTCGCATGGGCTATTATTGGCCAACTTTAGAGTAAGATTGTTGCGCATATGTGAGGAAGTGCATGAAGTGTCAGCACCATGCTAACTTGACACACGTACCTTCTCAGGCCTTGCAACCAATTCAATCGACTTGGCCATTCTCACAATGGGGGTTGGATTTAATCGAGAAAATCTCCCTTGCATCCTCGGGCCATCACACATTTATCATTATGGCTATCGAGTATTTTACAAAGTGGGTGGAAGCAGTTCCCCTTACCTCTATGATAGGACCCCGCATCGTGGAGTTCATATTGCACAATATCATTTGTCATTTTGGTATTCCATCCAAGATCATTTTGGATAATGGGACATCATTTAAGAATAAAGATGTGCATGCTTTGATAGCAAAGTATAATATCCAACATAACTTTTTGACACCCTACTATCCACAAGAAAATGGGCAAGCAAAGGCTTCCAACAAAACATTGATTGCCATTCTCAAGAAAACTATCAGAGAGAATCATACCGATTGGCACATGTAGATGCCCCTTGCTCTATGGGCCTATCACACTAGCATTCGGATGCCCACTGGGGCTACCCCATTTTCACTAGTGTATGGCATCTAGGTAGTCATACCTCTAGATCTAGAAATCCCATCGCTGCGCATATCCATGCAGGAGTTCATCGATGATGACACCATGCGGTAGGCTCACCTAGATCAGCTTACGTTGCTTGATGAACATCACGTTAATGCCCTTGAGCATCTACGTGTTTATCAAGAGTGACTTAAGAGAGCCTATAATATGAAAGTCCATCTTAGATATTTTTAGGTTGGTGATCTCATTCTAAAAGAGAACCAACAAAATTCTAATTTTTTGCCCCACCTAAGGGACAAGTTTGTGGCAAACTAGTTAGGTCCTTTTGTCATCACTAGTCATATTGGACCCAAAACCTACCACCTAGCCTCCCTTGAAGGAATTAAGGATCCTGAACCCTTGAATATCCTTCATTTGTAGCCTTTCCATGTCTAGAGTGTTGTGGTTCACCCTAAAATGCTCCAAGGGTGCCTATAACCTGCGCTTGGTCTATAAAATTCAAGGGTCCTAACCTTGGTCAATAAATGCTCCTAGGTGGCCTATGACCATCTAGGTCACCCCAAAATGCTCCAAGGGTGCCTATAACCTACTTGGTCAACCTAAAATGCTCCTAGGTGGCCTACGACCATCTAGGTCACCCTAAAATGCTCCAAGGGTGCCTATAACCTACTTGGTCAACCTAAAATGCTCCTAGGCCCGGTAAAAATGCTCCTAGGTGGCCTACGACCATCTAGGTCACCCCAAAATGCTCCAAGGGTGTCTATAACCCACTTGGTCAACCCAAAATGCCCCAAAGGCATATGTAAGCCCTTTGGTCACCTAAAAAGCCCCAATGGCCCCCAATAAGCCCATTGGTCACATGTATATACATATATATCAATCAAAAATTCCAAAAACATCATCAAAATATCAAAAATACAAAAATATTGCATTACACCACATTGCATCACATTGCATCCCATTGCATTTTATCATCGCTTGCATTAGGCATACTCATCATTGCATTTTGCATTTTAGGGTTGCTCATACGTGTCTAGCACTAAGACTGTACATTATTCATCATTCTAAAAACAATCATGTCAAAGTCATTATCCACATCATTCCATTGTCACCTATCATATCCACTTACATTTCACACTGGTCATAGTAGTGTTTGTTCCCCATCACCGAGTCATTTGTTCTAGAATGTCTTTAGGGTTTTCAGTCACTCAGCCATCTCTAGTTTTCTTTTCAGATTTTGTAGAAAGCTATCATGATTTTTAGGAGGTAGAGTCTTGCTTAGATTGTACCTTGTATACATCAAATCCCATCACATTTTCACACTAATAAATCCAAGTTTTGCACAAGGAAATATGAAACCTACAAAGTGGTCTAGGTTGCTTTGAGTGAAAAGGTTATCCTGCTCATCCCCCTATGTGAATGGTTCAAGAATGCTAAGAATTGGAAAAAGGACAAGCTCTTCCCTACCCAATTCCCCAAAATAAATAGTGGTTTTCACCACTATCAAAAATCCCAATTCCCAAAAATCCTCAAAATCAAAATCAAAAGCAAAATAAATAGTGGTCATCACCACTTCCCAAATCCCTTGCTCAAAGAAAACAAAATATAAAATAAATAATGATTTTCATCACTACATATGAGCAAGTATCCCAATAAAATTGAAGAAAAGAAGGGAGCTAAACTTGAATCCCTAGAATTCTCAACATTCGACAAACCATAAGGTGATCCTCATTCCAGGTTTTGTGGACAACCTACTTGGCAATGGCGGTATCCTTACGCATGATGATATGTCTATCACATTAGCATTTTGCATGTGTACAGACCAATGTTTGCATGTGGATGAGCTAGCTTTTGGTAGCCTATACTACCTAGTGGTCTAATCCTACTAAGTACAAAACCTAGGATCATGACATTCATAGGGTGATCCTCATTATAGGTTTGGTGGATAGCCTATCTGGAAATGGTGGTATCTTTATGCATCTCACAGGAATGAACTCACTTGCACACATAGGGATATGAAGTATCTTGGTCATCCTAGAAGATTCGTACCTTGTCAAAAAGTCTTGCATAGTCAGTATACAATATTTGATCAAGTTAGCTAGAGTGTTTGAGTCTCATGAAAACCTCATCAACATTCTATAACATCTCACTTCATTCATTCCATTTTATCACATTGCAATAGTACATTTCCATATAACAATTACACAAAAACAATACAAAAAAGGAATTAATGCATTTTATACAGTCTATGGTGCTAACATAGTGTGTCAAATCATTAGTCACAGTTCATCATATCAAAGCACTCAAGTCATCCATCTCATTGTGCATCCACGCATATACATAGCATCAAATTAAACCATATTAAAACATATGCATACATAATAAACATCCATAAATATGCCATCATATCACAAAAGCATCCATATGCATACATGTTAAGCATTTAACATATCATCAGAAAACAAATACATACATTGCATCCATCTCATAAAATAATAAAGGAGACACATGATGACCATAACAAAATCTCATATATATGGGGTAAAAATATACATCATAGTTTCCAAAAATGCCCGTAGGCTACAATAAAGTAGGTCCTCCGACCTCACCAATACCACAAAAAGAGTCAAAATCCAAAAAGAGTCCCAAGAGTCTCCACCACCATGGTCATGCAGGACCGGTGCTATGACCCACTATCACCTATAGTCCGAGTCCATTGTGATCCCCCATGCCTGCTGCCACCAACCCTATTAGTCCTTCGCCTAGATGAAGACTGCCGAGTCTAGTGTGACCCACTAGTCTCTCCATCATCAGGAAGGCGCACTACCTCCATCTCCAACTGATCCATGTAGGCCTACCTCCATTGTCCCCATACCTGGTAAGTCTCCACCACTGACTACAATTATAGGATCTCTACCCGTAGTCCCTCCACATCCTCACCACTGGATCCCTCCTACCTTGGACCCTATGATCTCAGTTATACCCATAGCGATGCTATCTCAGCCTGATCCTCCTATGTCTATACCCGAAGGAGATCTCTCTCCTAACCCTACCTAGCTTAGCTTGCAGCTCTAGGTATCGGTCATCCTATGTATCCTATGGTGCCTATCCCTCGTGATCCTCTACATCCACATAGTCACCCTGATCTCCCAAGTCTAAGAGGTCCACCTCTGCCTGATCCTCCTCAGGGACATCCTGCATAGCCTCATCCACTACCTCAGCTGCCTCACCCTTGAGGGCTCCCTATGCCTCACCACTGGCACATCACCCACCATGAGTCATACTCCTCTATAGTCCTAGTATCATCCACATCAGGAACATCTACTATAGGATCCACCTCCTCTCCCACCTCCTCCACTATCGGCCAGCCTAGTGTCCTCTCATCCCCATGGTATCGGTATACCACTGGCTCCTCGAGTAGTCCCTGATGTAACCCAAACTATCGCATGACTCAAGCAAAAGGGAAGTACTCCCACTCGGTCCCATGCCTCACAATCAGCCATCTACCTTGCCTCACCTATTAGAGCTACTCTCCAGCATCAGCCCAACCTGGATAGTCCCTGTAGGGTCACCATATCACCTACCCTAGTGCCAGTCATGAAAAGGCATCGACGTAGTGCTCCACATCACCTGCATGATGATGACTCTACCCTCTCTCCTGAGCCCTCTACCATAGGATACCATATCCTATCTCCCTATCTTCTAGCTACACCGGGTCATCCATGGTAGTCCATGTGGTCGCCCCACAACTATGTGCTACCATCCCCAACATTGCAACAAAAAGTTGCACCCCAAGCCCTTCCACCGATGGTAGTGGATCTCGTACAACTCATCGTAGAGCTGTGCCAGTAGTGTAGTCCCCCAGGCCATCACCAGTGGCTCCTCCTTGGTGCACCCCACCAAGGCGTACACCAGCTCCAATAGGTTCCATGGGAACCTGGCTCCTGAGGAATCTAGGAGAAGCATATTGGAGATGAGGGTCATCAGTAATGCATGCCTCACCCCCAATACCCCCTCCTCATGCCAAAACCCCACCAATATCCCTCTATTCTAGTAGTCTACCTCCATTGCATCAACATCCTCACCAAAGTACCTCATCAGCACTGCACCTCTCAGGTCACGGTGCATAGAGTGGATCGGTCGCCCCTCTATCAAAATTCGTAGGATCTGGTAGATGTCCTCTAGCATCACCGTCATCTCCCCTGTCGGTAGGTGGAAGGTGTTGGTGCGTGAGTCCCACAAGCTAATCAGGGTGGTCAAGTAGGCATGGTCACCTATCACAGGCTCCAATCGGGTAACTTGCTTGAGCCCCATGGCATCAAGCCATTCCCAGTCAGCCTCGATCAAGGCATCTCGAGTGGTCTCGAAGAGTTTTGGTTTTTGGTACCGACTCTTCACCACCTGATAAAGATACAAAAAGCAATAAGTAGGCATTCACCATGCTTCACAATGGCCTTCAAAAGGCCCAAAAACAATGAAAAACTAATCTACAAAAGCAATCTAATTGCACAAAAATATAAACAAAATACAAAATCTGGTATATTTTCATATCAATTAGGTTTAATTACCTATCTTGTAATGAGATATGCCTAAAAATAAACTAATCTACAAAAGCAATCTAATTGCACACAAACATAAATAAAAAATTGAAATATGGTATATTCCATCTACATTAGGTTTAATTACCTATTATGTAATGTGATATGCTTAAAAACAAACAAATAACAAAAAATAAAATCAAATAACAACCAACTAAAATTGCAATTTCAAAGCAAACATAATGAGGTAGTCGAGACAGCACATACCCACCTGGCACTAGCTCCTCCACTGGATGCCTCTGCTTGCTGACTCATGGTGATCATGGGATGAGTTCGATAGTGCTTCGCTATGAAAAATTGCTCTCCTCCTCCTCACCTCTCGAATCACAAAAGAAAACATGCAATAATGAGCCCAAAACTCACATTTGAGGGTTATATAGGCTTTCTGCAGGTGCGTTCATCCCAGGGTGGGATGAATGCACTTTTGGCCATTCATCCCACCCTAGGATGAATACCAAATTTGTATTCATCCCACCCTAGGATGAACACATAATTTTTAAATTAAAACAACTTAAAATGCAACAAAATGGGTCCAAAAACCCACAAAAATAGCTCAATTTTGGTCACTTTTTTCACATAATTCAAGAAGTAAAATAAACCACCATCACGGCCTAGAAAGGACATTACTTCACTCCCTAAGAAGGCTAGTATAGCTGGACCACTCCATGGGAATGAGGTTTTTCCTTCCTTTCCTCTCCAAAAGGTGCCACAAACAAAAGGGTTCAAAACCCACCAAAAACAAGTCAAGTTTGAGGGAATCCACTCAAAATCAATATGGAACCCAATAGTCACCATGGATACACTAAAGAGTTACTACTTTAATCCCTAAGAAGGCCATGATGGTTGGACCACCCCATGGGAATGAGGTTTCACAACTCTATTACTCCATGCAACATCAGTAACATCGTCAAACTCCTTCCAAGACCGCTCCAATTTTAATGAGTACAACTGAAGGTAACCTTAGTAAAAGTCATCTGGGTCAAGTGACTCATCACTTTTCTCACTAGTCATTCCCTCATCGACTCATCGCTTGAGGGGGTAGTCATACTTAGTTACAAATCAACAAGCACACACTCAATCAGGCAAATTGCGTTCATCCAACGAATCTTTGACAAAGACAATCATGCCCCTACTTGGGGCAGCAAACAAGCACAAAATATCAAGTAAATCACTTGACATTGCTAGCATCATGGAATCATAGGCCTCACCTCTTCATGATAGAACAATGTCCAAGCTCAAGCAAGTTCCTTAGCTCGTCAAAAGCAAGGATTCAAGAACGCATGCTCTTTCCAGGATTGGGGCATCTAAAGTTGGTTAGGTTACTGAATAACCTTAATCATTGAACATTTTAGTCATCTATTTTTTCTCAGTGTTGTGCTGCACACAATGCATCCCAAAAATGGGCATCTATAGACACTAAAATCTGGTCAATCCGATTATGCTACCGAAAGCAATGACTAAATTGACATACCAAGGCCCCTAGGGCAGCCCTCAGAAGGTATACAATGGTTCTAGCCACTTAGTGCAAGGTTTTGGAAGGTTTCAGGCCATTTTGGGACCTTTTTGGCACCCTGTTCCTATTCATCCCACCCTAGGATGAATACAGATTCTATTCATCCCACCCTGGAGCGAATAGCAACATTCATCCCAGGGTGGGGCGAATAGCAAGTTTGACTGGAAAAAAGTCAAATCTAGACAAATGGCACCTGGTAACGGTCATTTATCCTACCTACCCATGCCTACAAGTCAGAGCACATAACATATTTATGCCTTGCTTCATAAGGGAGGCCAAATTGGGAGATTCTCTTCCTCCTCCAATGCATGCCACCCTGGTGGCCAAGTGGCACCTCTTGCCATGCATGCCCTTGCATGCCATTTTGCACATGAGCCCCTTGTGGCTATAAAGTGGATGCATTTTCCACACAATATAAAATAGAGGAGTTTAAGTTTTAAGCAATGGAGCACTACTGAGATTTCCCCTCACCTGATTGTGCTCTCTTTCCCTCGAGATCTCTTCTTAGCGAAGGAGGTTATCGAGTGACTCAAGGAGATGCAATTTGTTCACATAGACCTATCAATCGAGTGAATTTCCACCCCAAATTTTATGACAATACCCCCCATAGTGTTTTGGACCATTCCCTAGTGGAATTGGTGGTAAAATTTAGGCAAAATCGATGGGCGTCCCACCCCCAGGCGCCCCCAATTTGTGACAGTCCTATTCATCCCACCCTAGAATGAATACAAATCTGTCAACAATTTTTCTACTATTTTTAAATAGGTGTTTTCCATATTATCATATGATGCTGCAGTTCAAATTTCATGTCTTTCTGAGTTATATTGGCCGAGATATTGCATTTTGAAGTTTTTGTAGGCTAACGGGACCTACTAGAGCATGCATCGGGATCTGAGCCTGATTTCTGAAATCTAACCATATGGGTTCTCTTAAAATGTTATTTTATGCACTCTGTCCAATTTTCAGGTGTTTTGGATATGTTTAGGTTGGGAAATTGCTTGCTTTGGGTTTTGTAGATTGGAAAAGTGCACTACGATTATGCCATGCCTACGGATGCAATTTCGGTGCAATTTCTAGTGATATCTTCCCAAGACCTCTTATTTTACTTACCCCTATAATTTCATAGCATTTGGAGTTGATTTGGTATAGGCACGCTACATATGCTCCTTTCTTGCCTGTGGGGATTACATGTTTTAGATCATACACACTTGCTATTTGATATTTTATGTTTCCTTGTGTGTAGGTGTAGGCTATACAGTGCATTGGGGAGCAGCATATGACCTCAAAGAATCAAATATCCAAGTGGTAGCAACTTTGGCTCGCCCATTTCAATTGTGGGTACGAGGAAAGACACTGGATGTGCACCAGAGTTCTTTGAAGGATTTGATCCTTGGGCACCATAAATTTGTAACAGTTGTATCATCCATTTGAGCCCTCGAGGGGACATCTTTGTAACCTGGATTTGATCCATTTTATTAATAAGAAAACAATTTACTTTGCTTCATTTCTTGTTATTTGGTATCTTTTCCATCTTACTTGCATGCTTCCGATTTGATGCTCATTAGACATAAGGGATAGATGCAATTTGTTATCCATATTTAGGTGCACCATTTTTCCCTACTTAAGGTAGCCAAAAAACAAAGGAAATTGTTGCATGACAAGCATCTTCACAAGTTGGAACTTAAAATAGGTGATTTGGTTCTTAAGTTCAACAAAAAATGGGAAATCAAATCTAGGAAGTTGAAGACCTTGTGGCTTGGTCCCTTTTGAGTCATGGAAGTAATGGATAATGGTGTAGTAAGACTACAAAAGTTGGATGGGATAGTGGCACCCAACACAGTAAATGGCCTGAAATTGAAACCTTATAGAGTTTGATGTATGTTCATCATGATGCATGAAATCGAACGAAAACAACAACATATAGTTATCTAGTGAACCTTTGGAAGTGCTATTATGCAATCAAGATCCACCATATGAGGATGGTAATATGGATATAACACCTCTATTTGTAGAAGGAGAGGAGGCAAGACCAATTATATAAAAGCAAGAATTTTTTACTTCACCCTAGAAAAAGAAGGTGAATGCAAGTACACGTAAGGTTCACAAACATGATGAACCAAATGACAAAAGGGGAGGAAGAAAGGATACCTCTAAGTAATCATGACCTAGTATTGTTAGAAATTAATTGGAAGTGGTATGAAGAATCCAACCAATTAGAATAATTAATGTATTTATAACTAGAATGAAGAGAGTTGCCTCGCATAGCAGAAGAATGATGTAGGATACAATTGATGGTATAGTATGAGGATAGAATAGACACCTTTGATATGTAAGTCCTAGATTCAAACGAAGGTGGATCCATATAAGAAGAGTTAGCAAGACTCACTCTATTAGCTCATATAGGTATGATGCAAAAAATAATGTGCCATCAAGCACAATAATTACAAGAGTATGAGGTATTGCAAGCATATAATGCAAGGCTTTATGGATAGATCATTCAAGAGATGGATGACACTATGTAACAACTTGAGGAGAAATAGGTTATGTGATAGAGGGAACTGGGTACAAGTAGTGAGAGTAACAAAGAAGTACATAAGGTAAGGAGAAGTCCACAAGAAGGTACAAGTTCTTGAGAAAAGAAAATATCCCAAGTTGAAATATGAGATTCCACGTAGAAGGCACTAGTCATAAGAGAAGCAGCTAGGGTAGTATGGTGAGACATTCAACAAGACCTCACATATCTTGATCCCCAAAGAAACTTACATACCAAATAAAGTGATTCCAATGAGGGAGGAATGCCCTATTTAGTAAGGGATAGTGACCATAAAATTGGTAGTGATGACCTCTTGGCACAACTTAAGGACTCCATGCTTGACCAGATCCAGATGCCTATGATATAGCCTATCAATAGTTGATAAGGCAAATAAGAGAAGTAAGAAGACTTTAGTAAATAATAGAATTACCAATAGAGTGGTCAACACAAGGAATGGATAGTCATAATGACTCGATTATAGAGTGATTTTATAGACGAGTATAGGGAGACTTTGGTAATTTGTTCCTCATAATGTCACTTTGAAGAAAGACATTGGATGAAATGACTAATGCATGCACATTGTTAGATAAGATAATTACAATTATTGGTGTTTCAAGCACCAAGAACTAATGGGCACCTAGCCAATGTAGATTTGGTGGAGGTAACTTTGAGAACTTGCAAAAGAGGGGAACCCAATTGACAATCAAATCAACCAAAAAGAGCCCCAAGTACCATAGGATAGTATATTGGTTAGAGAGAAGGATTATGATAACCTAGATATAGGAGGGGAATTATCCAACCTCCTACTCTAAGGTGGCCTAGGGATACACCACTCACATGTTTGAATTGGACTAGGAATGCACATGGTCTTCATGTGTGAGGGGGACAAGTACTAAATCTCACTAGAAGGTACCCACTTGGGTGACCACCCATGCATTGACAAGGTCCTAGAATATTGGAAGTAGGAAGAGGTTTATGTTAGGAAGAGAGCAACCCATTTAATATATGAAGATGTATGATAGCAAGAGGATGAGGTCATGGAAGACAAGTGCAAGGAAAAGAAATTTTTGGTATAGGAATAGTATGCTTTATAGATAAGGAAAGTCAATGAATGCAAAGGAATAACTCACCAAGTTTAGAGGTAGACATGATCCAAGGAGATAGGAGTAGAAGATAACCAAATGGGAGTGGAGTTGCAAGGGTATCCCTACCTCGGGATCGATCAATCGAGTGAGAAAATGTAGCTTTGCAAGATGGACATGGTGCGGTTGCAAATCGTACAAATGAAAATGACACTTGCTGCTACTTATGCAAAGGTTGACATCATATTAGGATTTTGCAATTTTATATTTCTAAAAATAAAATTATTTTACTTAGGAATATGAAAAATGAAACATTATTTTATGCATTAGAAAAAAAGACATTGAATGCTTTATGTTTTGGATTTATATCTCACGTAAAATAAAATGGAACCACACACACTATGCATGATATTAAACATCAACGAGTTGGAATTCACACCCAACCATTGATCAAGACCAATGATGGTGGCTTTCATCTCCACCTTGTTGGCTTGTTTATGGTTATTTCACACCCTATTTTGGCCAAGGCCAGTCCAAGATCTATCATAGTGAGGACTAGTAGGACCTAGGCTCCCTCATCAATTTTAGACTTCACCAAAATTTGATGGGTTTCATGGCTTGGACTTCATCACCAAGTTTGTGTGTGAGAGCATACAGGTGAAAACCCTTAAACCAAGTAATATCATCAATGAAAGCAAAAACTTGAACAAGAAAGCAAAAACAACAATAGATCAAAACACACCAGATAATTTAGGACTCACAAAGAAATTTTTAAAAGAGATAATCATTTTGTATACTTTGTTTATTTCTTTTATTGTTTGTGTAATAAAGACAACATGATAACTAAGCATAGTCGAGCTCAACCATGAGTCGGTGAAACGTAAAATTTACAAGGAGGTTCTAAACATATCTACTATCATCCTAAGGATCTTATAATTTCTACATGATGCCATGATAGTCATTGCAAGACCAACTCATGACATAGAGGATCAGACCACCAAGGTACCTCTGCTAGAGGAACATCAATGGGCTATCCACAAGATCAAGTGGATGATTTTGTTAGCCAATATCGATATCGGACCACCACCAGACATAATTAGTTTATCGAGGGGTCTAGTAGGGAAGTCCATGTTCCTCATCATGGTATTTGACACCCTGAACTCCCATCCAAAGCCCACCAACTCAATCAGTGGTCACAATCAAAAGTAGGCCTATGCGAAGTTCGCATACACCATCAACCAAAATTATCATGAGTGAGTTAATACAAAAACCCTTCAAGCATTGACGAACTCTCATGGATATTTTAAATTCAGTTGAGTTACCACCCAATGATCTTGATGCTTTCACAAAATTTGTGGGACATAAACAAATGTACAAAGATCTTTTTATAACCTTTTAGGATCACGAGATCAAACCTATGCTCCATGATATACCTGATCCTCCTTTGCACATCATAGCATGTATCAACATGATCCTCTATAAATGGGTATTGATCAATATAGACTCCACAATAAACATTATTACCACAACCACATTGAAAACATCTCAACCTTTTGTCTTCTCACATTACAGTATCCACATTTACCCTGTAAGTGTTTAACAAAACCATATCCTCCACTATTAGCATAATAGTCCTCCATGTTTAGGTTGGATAGAATACTATGCCTACATTTGTGATACATCTTGAAGGGTTCAATATAGTACAACATACAACTTGGAATGCCATGGATGAGAGCCATGGAGTGCATACCATCCATATTTCATCAATGCATCAAATACATACATGAAGGATAGGTCCATGTGGTTCATGCTGATCCAAACCCCTTCCAGTATTATAATAAGGTAGATCATCCCTAGGAGCCTAATCTATCACCCATGCACCTAGACACTAAACCCACTGATATTATCCAAATTTTAGATTCAACCCCATGGTTAGTCATGGAACTATCTCCAACACTGCCATTACCATTGGTTTCTCCTGCTACTCCTCCTTCATACTTGATTTCTTAAAGCAAGGATAATTTGATAAATTCAACTATGAAGAGCCCCACAATTATCTCAAATATGTTAGTAGAGGACCTCCCCACTCCTACCAATGAGGAAGAATATGTAGTTATTACAAATGAAATAGATCATATCATACCATATTCATCTACCAAATTGTAGGTTATAGTTCACTTGACCAATCCTGAACTTGGTGAATACATAGCACAAAACATTACATTCATGTCTATCACTGAGTTAATCAAGGATTTAGGTCAACCTCCTGCTAAGTCACCACCCATTGATTCCATCCTTGATTATTCACCTAAACATGGGGGATAAGCAGATACTCCTATATAAGTTTTATTAGGCATCCATGACTTATCCAAAGGACAATACATCTTCCCATGAGATTTTAAGAATGATCAACGTTATGATAGGTAATTGGGGTTCTTCAAATTGATCCACACAACTAGTAGTTCCACATAATATCACTTATACATCACAAGTGCTACCACCACTGAAACTAGTCACACCTATCTTATCTTGCTTAACATATTCATGAGAGCAAGAACAGGTGTATTCATTACACCAAAATGGGGATAACCAAGCTATTACAACTAAGCACTTCAAGGTGGAACAAGAGAATGAGCTAGGCCAAAAATAAGAGTATATGGACACACCCACTAGATAAGATCATTATGACATGTAAACATATCCTTCGATGATAGAGACCTCTAATTCATACCTACCTAAGGGTATTTTGGCACTTGCACTCAATTCACATCCATCTTCTATCAATTGTCATCCATCTTTATTAACAACTATTCAATCATCACCCCCATTAGTCTTACAACACATTCTGGATTGTCTAGCTAAATTTGAGACAAAAATGGGTCACAAAAATGATGCTTTGTAGCAAATCATGCATCATCTCACAAAAATGGAGCTCTAGAAGAAAATTACATCCATAGCTAAATTGCCTTCTCCACAAACACAAAATGGACCCCTAAAAAATTGGACGCTAAATCGTCAAATCCATCCACCTAGTATTTACATGCCATTGTTCAAACCTTTGGCATCGATATTCACTTTATTATATGAGGCAAAGACCATTAATTTACCTAAGATATACCCCTCAAATCCAAACCACCCAAAATAAAAAGGGCATAGAGATAATTTATACTGTTTATATTATTGACAAAATGGTCATGATATTCAAGCATGCTACACTTTAAAAAATGTAGTCTAAGACATGCTCAAGAAGAATCAACTTCAAATAGACAATCCTCTCACTAATGAGGAGCAATAAGTAGGCATAGTTAATGGTCCATTACCTACACCAAAAAACAAGTAGAGCAACCTAGGTAGGTGACTAAAACACCAACAATCCTACCACCTCACCAAACTAATCCACCACATCCATCTCATTTAAAATGTAAACCTCATACCTAGACTCCATTATCTGAGCCCATGTTGAATATTTTTCTAAAGCTACAAGAGGCAATGGTAATGACTTTACCTAACATACACCCTCTTGACCCAAACAGGACTAAGCCTAAGGGTTATAGGGAGGATCACTTTTGCCTTTATCATTGAATAGAGGGCCATGAAATTAACAATTATTATGCATTTAAAAATGTAGTCCAAGACCTTATTGATAAGGATGATTCACCCATAAATGGTTTTCCTACTTCACCTCAGCTTACCACAACTCAAATCACATCATCACATATGCAACCTCGAGGTCAACCGTAGGCTTGTAAGCCTAACAATATACCTTGCCAATACGTCATATTTTCAATGACTACTTCAGACCTATTTCAAAAATTGTATGAGGCACATGCAATCACATTACCATAAATAAAACCAAAAACACCTATAATGGAGTTGCACAATGAAAACCTCTACTGCACCTATCACAGTCTGAATGGGTATGACATCCATAAATGCTACTCGTTTAAGAATATGGTCAAAGACATGCTAGAAAAAAATGAGCTCCGCATAGATGGTTCACTTGTTTTACCTTGTCAAGACATTGGAATTTCATAAAATTAAATGCCACAATAGGAAGGGTTGGTTTCTATCTCCACTCCCAACCAAGATAATCACATCTCATCAGAAAAAATGCACACTAGAGGTCTTCAAGGTGTCACACCTTCCCCACCATACACATTAAAATCAATTAAGCAAGATGGGGATTTTGAAGGTAACACACCTTCTCCACTTTCATAGATCATCACACATGTTGGTGTGCATAAGGTATCACACCTTCCCATCTAAATATCATAAAAAAATTAAAATTACAACAACAACAACAACAAAAATTACCAAAAAAATTCAAGCAAATTAGAAAACATATAAACACAAAAACAATACAAAATAGAAAAATACAAAAACATTTACATTATGTTATCATGCCTTTCATTGCACTCATTAATTAGTTGCATTAGGTATTTTCATCCATTGCACTTGCATTAGGACAAGTCATGTTTACATTCTTATGAATGACACCATGTTTGTATGCCAATCATGAACCTCAAATCAACCTTATCAATCATCATCATTCACAATTTTCTTTATGAGATTTTTCTTATTAAGAGGTCCTCATAAGGTAGGTTAGATACCGGATAAATATTAGCAATGATATTTAGATAGCCACTAGATATTTTATGCACACCTTTTAGTTTGTAAAATCTTGTGGGGAAAACCCTTACATCCCACATATCATTATCATTCATATTTCCCTCGTGAGTAACTGTATTTTCCAACACAACTAATCAGTTGCAATAGGATACTAGGTTTTTTTGTCATTCAACCATCCCTAGTTATCTTTTTAGATTTTGTAGAAAGCTATATTGGCTTTCAGAAGGTAAGGTCTTTATTTAATAGTACCTTTCATGATCCCAACATAATTTTACACATTAAAATCCAAGTTTGAACAATGAAGTATGATAACTACAAAGTGGTCCTTGTAACCTTAAGAGAAAGGTTTTCCTTGCTCCTCTTATTATGCAAATGGTTTAGGATGCTAAGAATTGGAAAAAGTACAAGCTCACCCCTACCCAAGCAATCCCTTTGCTCTTCCAAAAAAATGAGAAAATTCCTAAAACATAACAAAAGAAATGGTGATTTTCATCACTAAGCAAATCCCTTGCTCTAAAAAAAAAATAGTGGTTTTTACCACTATAAATGAGCAAGTATCCCAAATCATTAAAAGAAAATAAGGGGGTAATGATCCTGAACCCTTGTAATATTTATTATTAAAAATCCATGGGGTAAACCTCCATTACAATAATGGGTTGAATAAAACCCGCCTGGCAATGGAGTAGCCTTACGCGTGGTGATATTTTTATAACATTAGAAATTTTATTTTGTATAGACCAATGATAGTTTATGGTTGAGCTAGCTTTTGGTGACTTGTATGGCATAGTAGTCTAGTCTAACTACATCCAAACTTAGGATAAAATGACCATAGGGTGATCCACATTACAGCAATGGGTTGCATGAAACCTGCATGTCAATGAGGTATCCTTAATACATTCACTTTGCACACATAGGGATATTGAATATCTGGGTCTTCTTTATAGACTTACATATCTCAAGAGTCTTGTGTAGTCAGTATACAACTTTTGATTAATCAACTAGGGTGTTTGAGTCTCACAAAAAACCTCAAAATTCCCTCATAGCACCTACTCATCTCGTCAACAATACACAATTTTCCTTAAGAATTTTTTCTTATTAATGGGTTATCATAAAATAGGATAGATATCGGATGAATATCAACAATGATATTTAGATGGCCACTGACTATTTTATGTGCACTTTTTAGTTTGCAAAATCATATGAGGAAACCCTTACATCTAGCATATGTCATCTCATATACAAATGTATAACTTTTGTGATAAGGTTAGCATTTTAATGCATGACTTCTATAAATTCCATGGTGTCTACCATTTGTTTGTTAAATACAAATTAGATTCATTTTATTATGTTTTAATTAATTATAAAATACATCCATCATATACATTGGAACATACATATAAATTTTATGCATCTCACATATAACAGATTTGTCATAACAACAACATGAGTTCACATCCATAATCAGATAAACAAATCTAATAATACATCTAACATCATACACACAATCCATACATATACATCTAGGCATACAACTATGCATCTATACCACAATATCTAAGTATGCATCCATCATCTAGGTATTACATTCATCATTACATCCATAACATAAAATCAAAATACAACATAAACACATGATGAGGCATAAATGAGATATCATATATATGGAAATGTCAAAGTACATCATGATACAAAATACCCATAGGCTACAATTGTGTAGGTCCTTAGACCTTACACCAAAAAATAATCAATACATAAAGACATATCATGAAGGGTCTACACCCCTAGATTCACCTCCACCCTTAACCTCATCCTTGCACTACTGGCTAGAGCCACTGGCCACTGATCACTTTGACCTAGCTTATGATCTATGACTAGGATGCACTGATGACTACCTCAAATCACTGCATCTGCTCCTATGATATCCTCCTATTGAATATATCTCGGGTAAATCACCATCAAGTGAAGCTACCTGACCCTGTAACTGTAGAATGTAAGCACTATCAAACTGGCACCGAGCATCATACTAACCAAATATATCTCATAGTCTAGCCACCTTAGCTTGCAACCCTACAACATCCTCTACAACTTGTGTACCTACTAGAATTTTTCCTTGACTTACAATTGTGATATTCAACTAAACCTGTAGAGAATCTCGTTTTGCTGCCCTATCATATCTCTCTATTGTACGAGCCACCATATAGGTTTGTAGAGTGTATCACTCTACTATCACTCGATACCTCTCAACTATAATCCTATATATCTCTTCCTGGGCTATAACCATCTATGTTTCTTGGGTTTGACCTCTATTTATAGTTTGTACAATGAAATTGAAAAAATGAAAGCATTAGAAACATTACAAGAAATTATAGTGTTAGATCAATAGGATGTTGAGGTGGAAGCCTCTTATTTGTTGAAAGAAAGAAGGGGAACTGAGCTCCATGGATCCTCTACAACTTGTCTTTCATAACTTGCTCGACTTCTTCCAATTTTTAACTGAAGATCAGATCGACACATGATCAGAGATATTCATTGTTCTTGTAGTGGCTACCACACCATAGATCTATAACTGAATGAAGCCCAAGATCTTGATTTTGCATCACTTTGACTTTTCACCCCTTTCGGCTTTGGCTTCACGATGGTTCAGATAGAAATTTATAGTATCACACTACTTTTAATGTCACTTTTATATACCACCTGAGTTGCACCAATCATGGACCCTTGATCTACTTTTGGATGGTCCAAATTAGATCTTCATAAAATAACTTTGATGCTCAACATGATCACGACTTAAGACCATATAATTTTATGTGGCTCTCATCTTGCTTTAATCTAGGGATGATTCTTTTGTAAAAATCCATTGAGTGATTTATAGTGTCGAAATCCACTCCTTTAAACTCTACTGTATTGGGTTTGACCAAGTCAATCATGGAAAATAACATGTATATAACACCTCACAAAAAATAGAACGTGGCCCCTGAGTTGCATTTTAAAATCCGTAACATCAAATTTCTCACAAAAAATAATGTTGCATTAAGCCGCATAGAAAATAACACTATATCAAGCCCGTAAAAAATAACACTGCATCGTATCGTGTGGGAAATAGAACTCATCTATTGCTACTTGGTGAAATTTGTGCTTTGAATGGGGCACAAGGCAAATTTGATCGTTTATGATGTAGAAAATAACAAAGCACTTTGAAGTGTATAAAATAACATAGTATTTCAGTTGCCTTTTAGAATTTCATGACTTGAATTTCTTGCAAGCCTGTTTTGACTAAGTAGACCATGGAAATTAACTCTTCTTTTATACCGCATAGAATATAACACTACTTCCAACTTTGTTCTTCAAAATTCCATGATCCAATCTTCCCACAAAGCAAATGTGACTATTTTGACCATGGAATTTTACACTTGCTATCCCTTCATGGAAAATAATTCTGCATCAAGCCATTTTTTGGAAATTTCATGCTTCAAATTGCTTACTAGGCCACTTTGGCTAAGTAGACCGCAAAAATTAACACTGTATTTCTGCCACATGAAAAATAACAAAGCAATTTTATTTACACTTCAAAATTCATGAGTTGATTCACACACAAGCCAAATTTGACCACTTTGACTATGAAAACTAACACTGTGTTGTGGTATCACAAAAATTAGAACTGTATTGAGCTTCATAGATTTTAACACTATTTTGGACTGAGTAGAATTTAGCACTGCATTGAGGAACAAAACATATTTTCAACACTTCATCAATTTTTTTCAAAAAAATGCTAAGTATGAGGTCTTTTTGGGCCTACAATACTCATGTGGGATTCCTTTCCCCTCTTAACATCAAGTCATGGTAAGTGTGTAAGGGGTAGTTGGATGTATTGCTTTCTATCCTATTAATTGTGAGCCTTTTCTTATACAAGTTTATTTCCAATGGCATATTATTGCTTAGTTAGTTTAGTGTGTTTGTATGTGTGTGTGTGTTAATAATTACACATGAACACAATTATAGGACATGAGTAGTTTATGACCCCCATCACTTTCCAGACCCTTTTTCTATAGGGTATCAAGCTTAAAGGTGTAAACCCTTGGTCCTATTTATATGGGATTCCTTATCCCTAATAACATTGAGTTGCAAAAGGTGTGAGGGGTAGTTGGTCCTCTTGCTTTCTAAATGGTTCATGGTGATGATATTAATACACAAACTATTTATTTCTAGTGGCATAGTCCTATGATGGATTTTTTTCAACATTAAACCCTTCACTTCTACTTAGTGTATTATGTGTGCATGTGTTAATAATCCCATGTGGGCCTAGTTGTAGCACTTGAATGGTTTATAAGCCCCACTACTTTCTAAAATCCTTTACAATGAGGTAGCAAGCATAAAGGTGCAATCCCTTGGTTTTATATATGTGGGATTTCTTATCCCTATTAGCATCAAGTTATGGCAAGTGTGTGCTAGGTAGTTGGACATCTTTATTTCTAACTAGTTAATTGTGATTCTCTTCTTATATAAACTATTTATTTCTAGTGACATTATTATGATGAATTTTATTTCACATTAATAACTTCTCTTTTTCTTAGTTAGTGTAGTGTGTGTGCATGTGTTAATAGTCCCACATGGAATTGGTTGTGGTATTTGAGTTGTTTATGAACCCAACCACTTACTAACCTCTTTTCCAATGGGGTAGTATCCTTAAAGGTGTAAGCCCATGGTCTTGCTTATGTGGTATTTATCCCCCCTATTAACATCAAGTTGTGATAAGTGTGTGTCAAGTACTTGGCCCTATTTTTTTGTAACAAATTCATCATGGTGTTCTTCTTATAAAAGCTATTTATTTTGAGTGGCATGTCCCCATGATTTAATTTCATTCCTCTTCTATTTGTTTAGTACCATGTGTGTGCATGCATTAATAATCCTACATGGACTTGGTTGTGGAACTTGAGTGATTTATGAGCCCCAAAACTTTCTAAACTCTTTGTCCAAGGGGTAGTAGGTTTAAAGGTGTAATGATTTGATCCCTCTCATGTGGGATTGCTTACTCCTATAAAAAACAAGTTATGATAAATGTGTGTGGTAGTTGGCTCTCTTCATTTCTAACTTTTTAATTGTGATTTTCTTATTATACGAGTTATTTTTTTCTACCTACATACTCCTATGATGGAATTTTATTCCATATTAATTCCTCATATTCTACTTAGCATAATGTGTGTGCATGAATTAATAATCCCACATGGACCTAGTTGTGATACTTGAGTGATTTATGAGCCCCACAAATTTCTAAAATCTTTGCCAAGCCTAAAATTTGAATATCTTGGTCCCACTCATGTGGGATTCCTTACCCCTATGAAAATCAAATTGTGGAAAGTGTGTGGCTTGGTAGTTGGCCATCTTGCTTTCTAACATGTTCATAGTGATGCTCTTCTTATACAAGCTATTTATTTATAGATTAGTTAGTGTAGTGTGTGTGCATGCATTAATAATCCCACATGGGCCAAGTTGTGGTACTTGAGAAATTTATGAGCCCCACCACTTTCCAAACTCTTTGCCAATAAAAACAAGCTTAAAGGTACAAGCCCTTAGTTTGGCTAAGATGAAATTTCTCACCCCTAATAACATTGAGTTACAACAAGCATGTGGATCATAGTTGGTCCTCTTGTTTACTAACCAATTCATTGTGATACTCTTCTTATACAAGTTGTTTCTTTATAATGGAATACTCCTCTGATGGAATTTTATTCCATATTAATACCTCCTCTTCAACTTAGTATAGTGTTTATGCATGAATTAATAATATCACATGGACCTAGTTATGAGACTTGAGTAATTTATAAGTCCCACCACTTTACAAACTCTTTTCCAATGGGGTAGCAGGCTTAAAGGTATAAGCCCTTAGTCCTACTTGTGTTTGATTCATCTTCCTTATTAACATCAAGTTGTGACAAGTGTGCTAGTAATAGTTATCCCTCTTAGTTTTTAACTAGTTTATTGTGATGATCCTATTATAAAAGATGTTTATTTCTAGTGGCATATTTATATGATGGAATTTTGTTCCATATTAATACCTATTCTACTTAATGTAATGTGTGTGCATATTTTAATAATACCACATTGACCTAGTTGTGGGACTTGAGTGGTTTATGAGCCCTACCACTTTCCAAACTCTTTGGCAATGGAGTAGTAGGCTTAAAGGTGTAATCCCTTATTCCTACTCATATGGGTTTCCTCACCCCTATTAACATTTATTTGGGGAAAGTGTGTGGGGGATGGATGTCCATCTTGATTTGTATCATTTTCATTGTGATGCTCTTCTTATATAAGTTGTTTATTTCTAGTGGCATATTCCTATGATAGAATTTAATTCTACATTAATACCTATTTTTTTGCTTGGTTAGTGTAGTGTGTGTGTATGCATTAATAATTCCACATGGACCTAGTTATGAAACTTGATTGGTTTATGAAACTTGATTGGTTTATGAGCCCCACTACATTAAAAAATATTTACCAATGGCATAACATGCTTAAAGGTGCAAGTTCTCGATTCATAACATGTGAGATTGAGTTTTATCAAGTGTGTGGGAGGTAGTTGGCCCTCTTGCTTTCTAACTATTTTGTTATGATGCTCTTCTTATACACATTTATTTCTAGTGGTATATTACCATGAGGGAATTACATTTCATATTAATATCTCCTCTTCTACTTAGTGTAGTGTGTGTCCATATATGAATAATCCCACATGGACCTAGTTGTGGAATTTGAATCGCTTATGAGACCCAACACTTGCCAAATTCTTTGCCAATTGGGTAATAGGATTAAAAGTGCATGCCCATGGTACCCCTCATGTGGGATTCATTTCCCTTATTAATATCAAGTTATGATAAGTGTGTGGGGGTAGTTATCCCTCTTGCTTTCTAACATTGTGATGCCCTTCTTATACCACTTGTTTATTTCTAGTGGCATATTTCTATGATGAAATTTTGTTTCAAATTAATACCTTCTATTTTTCTTAGTTAGTATAGGTTTTTTGTGTGTATTAATAATACCATATGGACTCAAATATGGGAATTGAGTCTTTTATGAGACCCAAAACTTACCAAAATATTTTCAATGGGGTAGTAGGCTTAAAGGTGCAAACCCTTGGTCCCAGTCATATGGGATTCCTTACCCCTATTAACATAGAGTTGTAGAAAGTGTGGGGGGTATTTGGCCCTCTTGTTTCCTAATCTATTAATTGTGATGCTCTTATATAAATTATTATTTTTCAATGGCATACTTCTAAGATGGAATTTTATTCCATATTAATACCTCCTCTTTTGCCTAGTTAGTGTAGTGTGCATGCATGCATTAATAATCCCACATATACCCAATTGTAGGACTTGAGTTATTTATGAGTCCCATTACATTCCAAAATCTTTAGCAATGGGGTAGCAGGATTAAGGTCTAAGCCCTTGGTCTCAATAATTTAGGATTCCTCATCCCTATTTACATTAAGTTGTAACAAGTGTATGTCGAGTAGTTGTTCCTATTCCCTTATAAATGGTTCATTGTGATGCTCTTCTTATACAAGTTTTTTATTTCTAGTGGCATGTTCCTATGTTGGGATTTCATTCCACATTAATAGCTCCTTTTTTTTTTAGTTAGTGTAGTGTGTGTGCATGCAATAAGAATTCCATATGGATCTAGTTAGGGACTTGAGCAGTTTATGATCCCCACTTCTTTCCAAACTCTTTGCCTATGTGGTATCAAGTTTAAAGATGCAAGCCCTTCATCCCACTTATGTGGGGTTCCTCACCCTTATAAACATTTAGTTGTGGTATGTGTATGAGGGTAGTTGGAACTCTTACATTCTAACTAGTTCATGGTGATTCTATTATTATACAAGTTGTTTATTTCTAGTGGTATATTCCTATGATAGAATTTTATTTCACATTAATACCTTCTCTTCTGCTTAGTTAGCATAGTTTATATGAATGCATTAATAATCTGACATGGACTCGATAGTAGGACTTAAGTGTTTTATGAGCCCCACCACTTTTCAACCTCCTTAACAATGGGGTAGCAAGCTTAAAGATGCAATCCCTTGATCCTATTGATGTATTTTCCTTACTCATATTAGCATATAGTTGTGGAAAGTGTGTGGGGGGTAGTTTGATATTCACACAATGACACTGAGAGGGGGGGGTGAATCAGTGTAGCTATTAATTTTAATATCTACAACATTTAATATGAAACAAAGAGACTTGAAAACTAGAAAACAATTAACAAGAGGCACACACCCTCATTCGAGGTTCCCATTTGGCTCTCTCTGCTTGGCTTCATCAGTCTTTGCATACCCTTTCTCTTCTGGAGGGCCCCCTTTTTGGGTGGAGCCCACCCTGTCAGCCCTTGGTGCTTGTTTTAATGTTTTATTTTTCGTTTTTGCTTTCTTTTTTTTTCCTTTTGGTCTCGTTTGGTGTTTTTTTGTTTTGTTTTTGCTTGTCTTTGTTTGTTGTGTTTTGTTTTGGTGTTTGGTTTGTGTTTGTTGTTTTTGTTTGTTTGTGGTGTGGGTGTTTTGTGTTTTTGCTTTGGTTTTGGTGTGTTGTTTGTGTTCTTGTGTTTGTGGGTTTTCTGGCTTCGTTTGTGTCTTTTGTGTTTTGCTTTTTTTTGTGGTTCTTTGCTTGGGTGTCTTTGGCTGTGCTTGTTGCTTTCTGGCTGTTGGGTTGGTGTGTGTTTTGTTGTGTGTTTTAACTGTGTTTGTTTGTTTTTTTTTTTGTTTTTTTTTTTTTGTGTGTGGATATGGCGTTTTCTTTTGTCTTTTTCAATTTTGAATCTGGGTCACTGTTTTCTTGAAATTCTTCCTTGATCTGTGACTCTTCATCAATGCATCAATTTTGTTGACAACAATGACAATACTTTTGCAATGTTTTTGCACCTTGCTCAACAATCTCCCCTTTGGAATTGTTGGCAACATGCAACCTTGCTCAATTCTTCTCCCCTTTGCCAATAATACCAAAGGGCTGTGAGACTCGAGTCTATGCACAACATTCTCAGTTAAAAGTTTGAATGCTCCCCGAGAATGTGTTTCCATAGCTAGTCGGTGTTGGGTAGTGTGACTACTCCCAACTTCTTGAAGGTATTCAAATACTTCTTTGGAAGGTTTTGTGAATATATCAGCTACTTGTTCTGTAGTTGGAACAAAATCCAATTTGACCTCTCCTTCTGCAACTTATCCTTCAAGAAATGATATGGATTGCAATATGTTTGGTTCTTGAATGCATAACTGGATTCTTGGATATGTTGATAGCACTAGTGTTATCACATTTAATTGAAATTGGCTCTTTGAAATGAATACCAAGATCTTTCAACGTTTGTCTCATCCATAATATCTGAGTATAGCATGTTGTTGCTGCAATGTATTCTGCCTCTATGTGGATAGAGAGGATTCTTGTTTCTTCTTGTGCCATGCTACGACTTGTCTCCAAGATAAAATGCTCCTACTTGTACTCTTTGTCATCAATACATCTGCCAATCTGCATGAATATGCAATCAAGGTGAAGTCTTTACCTTTTGGGTACCACAACCCATAATCCATAGTACCCTTGAGGTACTGAAGATCCTCTTTACATTTGTCACATGAGTTTCTTTTGGACTAGCTTGAAATCTTGCAACCATGCATACTGCCTGTAATATATCTGGTCTAGTGGCTGTTAAATATAGCAGGCTTCCAATCATAGACCTGTACATTGTTTGATCCACATCTGAAGATTTATCATCCTTGCTCAACTTGCATCCTGTTGTCATGGGAGTGCTTACTGGTTTACTATCTTCCATTGTGAACTTTTTTAGCATTTCTTTTACATATTTAACTTGAGAAATAAAATGCCCTTTCATTTTGATTGACTGGGTCTAAGAAATACGAAAGTTCACCAATCATAGACATCTCAAATTCTTCTTCATTTTGTGATTGTCTGAATATCATCATTGCAAATATTATTCACTACATAACAACAAGAACAATAAGATGGTTCTCTGACATATAAATTGTTGTCACCAAACCTTCTGAACCTGTAATAGATAGTACGATGCATACCATGCTTGGGTGGTTCAAACCATATATGCTTCTAATGAAACAAATTGGATTGTCACCAAGTTGGAAGCATCGGTGTCAATGTAAACTCTCTCGTCCATTGTGATACATCCAGAATACAAGTTATGGCAATGCGAACATGATTGCCTCGTGGCTAGGTGCAAGGTTCCAAAATCAATCCTCAACTGACAACCTGACCAATCTTCCTATTGACACTGATTCATTAATTTATTTAAAAATCCAGTGCCAATATGTTTATTGTTGGTGTACTAATTCGGTAGTTCCAATGATCTAGTTCTCATTATTGCTTATCAACTCAGTGTGCAACATGGTCAATGCTGATAGAGAATAGTTGTTTGCTCTTCTTGCGAATACATCTGGATCCCAATAATTGTCACTTGGATGATTTGTTGTTTTAAATTTCTTTTCTCTCTGTGACTGATCAAGATTCTTACTGTCCATCATCACCTTCAATGACTCCAACATAGGGAGCTGATAGTAATTTTGCTACCTTCATCAACTCACAGCCAACAATCTAGCCTGTAACAGAGGCTTGCTTGTAACAGAAAGATACTCAGTCACTCAAATTAGGTACATCGTAAGACTTTCAATACTGAAATGCTTGGCTCGAACAGTCAAGTGGCCATGGCTAGTCACCTGATGAGAGTGTCTCAAAATTTGATAGCGGACATGTGTGCACTGCTTCTATTTCACAACAATTCGAGGTGTCTAGTGTGTCTTCTATCCATATGGATTCAAATTCTAAATAAACTCTCCTCCGGATCGGATAACCGGATCACTATAAACACAAACAACCAAGCATGATAGACTAAAAATAATACCATGTCACTGAGTAGTATCAAACATAAAAGATTGTCACCATATGCTGAGTTCCATAGGTCCACAAATGATGAATATCTCAATGGTTTGGTGAAGTATTCTTGATTATGTGGACGGTTTCTTCCGACATGAAGCAGGATGTTTCTTGGTTTGCCAATGGTTGGTATATCTCTGCTCTTTGAGATGCGTGTCAAAACTAAATGACAACCTCTGTCCATAGCCAATTCATCTCGCAATCAAGCAGTCCTTGTTGGAGTAAGATACGAAGTCTATCAGTAGCTACGGTTTCCTTGATTCTCACCATCGAAAGTGACTCAACCTCTCGATACTACACTAGTGCGGTCAATCACAAAAAGACTTAATCTCCACTGACGTCTCCAACTATCTTTCCCACATTATTCCAATCAGAACCACCTCATATGAACTCTCAAATTTTTCTTCAGTCAGGAGCATACAAGTATCAAGGTGGTTGTTGTGCTTTAAAGGGTTGAACAATCAAAGATTTTTTCTCCATTGGTTGATAGCGATTTGGCACTGTTCCGTCCATTAGCATGTTTTTGAAATTCTGGTCACTTGAGACTACGATAATAGATGCAAATTTCGTCACAATATGCCAAAATATACAATATAACATTCAGCATATCATTAAAGGAGAAAAACATTGTGGTGAAATTTTTGAGATACATATGTATAAATCTAGACCAAGCATTCAAAAACAATAACAAAAAGGAATGATAAACTGGGTGGGTCTTTGCGTTTGAAGTGGGAGCCATGAATCTTCTCTGAGGACTGGAATCCATCTGTCGGTATTTTCAGTGGCATTGTTGCTCTGGCATGATTGTCTAGGTCACTATCTTTTCTTCTCTATGGGTCACATTCAAGGCCGAACCGATGATTCTCTCATGAAGCCTAAACCAAATTTGATGAAGGCTTGGTATAAATATCGTGTACTTTCCAAACATGAAAAACTCAATTTCATCACTCAGGCATCCAACAACAATATCTTCCAGCTTGCATTCAAGTTTTGTAATGTCATCAAGAACTTGACACGAATCCTCGATAAACTTAATGGTGCATCCAGTCTGAAAACTGTCTCTTCACCAACCCAGTGCAACAATTCTCCTTCGGATAAACTACACTAAAGTTTCATCACCTCGCTTCCTCAGTGCCATGAGGCTTACTTTTCTCGAATCCCATGAGCCAGCGACATCGGATATGAGCTTTTCTCTTGAAGTTGTCTCAAAATTGTTTTCTCAATCACCTTCTTGGTTGAACCTCACCATTTTTTCCATCATGGACATTTGGCAAAATGACGACTCCACAATTGAAGCACAAAGGTAGCAATTTCCTGAGTTTTGAACAATTGCTTTGTTCATCAGTGTCTCTCATCCTGATTCATGTTAGTATACGGCTAGGCCTCCATAGACGGTCTATCTCACAATGGGGAACCATGCATCTCATCCAGTGAAGGTAGATCTGCCTCTCAAACGAGTTAAATCTGGGTGTTAGAACCTTCACAATTGCATCATCAATTTCTCAGAGTCCCGTTGCATAATGATTGACCGATATAGCCTCAGTCTCATCCATCAGGGGGCTGATAGGCTGGCTTCCTGATCTTGTCCTCATGGATGTCTGATCCATGTCTTGACCATGACCATGTTCAGTCAAAAGCCCACACAAGGATTCTTAGCTGAGTGTTCTCAATTCCTGAGTGTTGGAGGGTAGTGGGTGTGGATCCACTATCGATCCCAAATACATATCCAATCACTGAAGGCATGAGTTCGGTAATTGTTCCATCAAATAAGGGAGCTGTGGATGAGAATCCAGTGCCATGCCCAAGACACCTGGAAGCATCAAGGAACCGCCGATACCAGATATTCACATGAAGGGGGGGAAGTGAGAAATTAATACTAAATAGAAAAAAGAACGAAAACAGAAAACAAATGAACATGAGAGACAACAACACTCAAATATGAGGTTCAAATTGGCTATCTCAAAAGTGGACTCAATCCAAATCCGTCTTCAAAATACCACACAATACTACAGACTGGAAGGAGCACCAACCCTAATTCAATAGGAGCACCAACCCTAGTACAAGCACCAACTGGAGAAGACAATTTAAAATGACATAAAATGTCTTCTTTTTATACATCACCCGCATACTAAGTTTTATTTTTTGTTCTTACCTTTTGTATTCTTAAAACATTATTCTTAGATATTCTTTTAACCTTTGGACTCTTTGTCTAGCTTGTTTGGACATTCTTGGAATTTTTCTCCTCTCCATATTTCTTTTTTTGATTTATTTGTTTTTAATACTTTTTTATGATTTCATCTATATTTTGTTGAATCTTAATTTTTGTTTTGTCTGATTGTTATGTTATGTGTTCTGTGAATTTGTTTGTGATGGTTTTTTTTTGTTTTGTTTTGGTGATTGGTTGTTTTTTTTGGTTGGACTTTGTGGTTTGCTTGTGTGTGTTTGGTGGGTTTCGTTGTCTGTTTTGTTTGTGTTGGTTTGTTTGGGTCTGGTGTGTTTGTGTTTTTTTTTGTTTGTTGTTTGGTGTGGTGTTGTTTTGTTTTTTTTTGTTGTTGGTTGTTTTTGGGGGGTGTTTTTGGGAGGTTTGCTTTTTTTTTTGTCTTTTTTGTCTTCTCTCTTGTCGATCGCACAATTTTTCTTGCATTTTCTCTCTCGGTCGAAACCGACATATTCTGCTATTTCTCTCTCTTGTTTGCAATGTGCGATATCACGACGTTTTCTTCCTTGTCTTTTTCCCAATTTTTGAATCGGGTCACCTCTATTTTCCTTGAAATTCACCGCACTTGATCGATGACCTCCGAACCATCAATCGCATCAATCTTCTGTTGACAACAATAACAATACTTTTGCAATGCTTTTGCTGCACCTTGCTCAACATAGTTGGCCCTCTTGGTTTCTATTTGGCTCATTGTGATGATATTATTATACAAGTTGCTTATTTCTAATGGGGTATTCCTATGTTGGAATTTTTTCCACATTAATACATTCTCTTTTATTTCATTAGTGTAATTCATGTGCATGCATTAATAATATCACATGGAATCAGTTGTAGGATATGAGTGAATTATGATCCCCACCACTTTCCAAACAATTTTACAATGGGGTAGCATGATTAAAGGTAAAATTCCTTGGTCCCACTCATGTGGTATTTCTCACCCCTATTAATATTTAGTTAAGACAAGTTTGTTAGGGGTAGTTAGCCCTCTTGCTTTCTAACCAGTTCATTGTGATGCTTTTCTTATACAATTTTATTTCTAGTGGCATATTCCTATCATGAAATTTTATTAAATATTAATATATTATCTTCTTCTAATGTAGTGTGTGTGTGTATTTTAATAATCCCACATATATCCAATTGTGAGAATTGAGTGGTTTATGAGCCTTACCACTTTCCAAATTCTTTACCAATGGGGTAGCAGGCTTAAAGGTGCATTCACTTGGTCCTCTTAATGTGGGATTCCTTACCCCTATTAACATCAACTTGTAACAATTGTGTGGGAGGTAGTTGGTCTTATTAATTTCTAATTGATTCATTAGGATGCTCTTCTTATACAAGTCATTTGTTTCTAGTGACATATTCCTATGTTGGAATTGAATTCCACATTAATACATCCTCTTTTGCTTAGTGTATTGTTTGTGCATGTATTAATAGTCCCATATGGACCCGATTATGGTACTTGATTGGTTTATGAGCTCCATAACTTATCAAAGTATTTGCCAATGTGGTATCAAGATTAAAGGTACAATCCCTTTGTCTCATTCATGCGGGATCCTCATCCCTATTAAAAATGATTCATGATAAGGTTGTGTGGCCTAGTTGGCCCTCTTGCTATCTAATTGGTTCATTATCATTTAGGTTGTTTATTTACAATGGAATATTCCTATAATGGAATTCCATTTTACATTTATACCTCCTCTCTCTCACACACATATATGCATGTGTACACACATGCACACACAAATAAACCTTATCTAAAACAAAAATATTATTTATTTAAATATAAGATCTCATTAAAGCCTAGAACCAAATCATGAATAGGGATATTTAAAATAAATGATAAATAAAATAATAAATTACTATATCTAATGTCATAATTCCCTTATCATTTTTTTGTAGATGTTATAATTTTAGCTTATTAACAATACTATAAAGGGGAGCAAAATATTACTTCATTACTTTTAGTGATGTTAACAACTTTAACCCAATTAAATTCTTTCTACTTATTTCCACTAATAATGTTAAGGAAATAAATCATAATATACCTTTTGTATCCCAATTTTTAAACACATAAAATGTGTAATCATAAGGAGACTCTCCAAAAGACCTCCTTCTAACCCATTTAACTCATCTAGGGCAGCCTCAGGTTTAATTTGGTATTTTTCTACAGCAAAAAGTACTTTTCCTCCATGGGAAGCCTAATCATCTTGACCCGATACAATCATGTGTGTGTGAAAATAAATAGAATAATTAGGTAGCAGGACCACTTATTAGCATGATGGTTGATTTCCCACCATGTCAGATGACCTGCAGTGGCCCCTACCACCTGCTGATTTGAAATCAAGCTACCCTTGATTACCACTTGCCTCTTTGGATATGGGCCAAGGAGGATATAAAATAGAGGTCTCCCTCATCTATTTTCTAACCCTTGAATTATAATGCTCTCACAATGAAGTGCTACCCAAATAATTTGCCAAGATTTATCACTACTGTCATGCTAATGGATTTCCATGCAAACTTTGAATGCACCTTCCATCACATCATTTGACCAACATCGCTACTATGGATAATCTAAACTAGCTACCTCGCATCCACATTCATGAGAAAAATGCATTGAAAACACCTTTTGGATCACCCCAACCTCGCTCGGGCCTAGTTTCAGAGAGTTAAACGTCTATGATAGTGACCATCTTGCCCAGAGATGATCCATCGATAGAGACCATCTCGACCTAAGATGGTCCCATCCAGGTGACTGATTTTTATTTTTTTGTTTCATGTTAGATCATTTTTACACTTTGCATGTTCATTATAGCATTAAATCCTTCTTTTCATGCACTTTATCTTACTACAATATCCTATATTTTCTATCATTTGCTACATTCATTCACTTTATTTTGTTTTATCTCCTGATCAATCTGGGTCTAACCTTGGTGGACCCCGTAAATGCTACTAATTTCTCTTTTGCTTCATAGTGTGTAGGTTATAGTATTAGGTATTGTGAAATAATCTCATATTCAACTCTCAAGCGACGATCACTAAAACCCACTCTCTAAAATATTGTTGCTAGCATAAGAACCTCTCAAATTGCACCATAGAATTTTTTTTTCGATGAAAAAGGATATCATGGTCCTTATTGTAATATTACATCATCGATAAAAAACCTAAAGGGGATTCAGTGTAATACATTCTAAATAAATAAATACAATTTAATATAGCCAAATTTATTGCCATTTGGTTCCTTTTACATCGTGTTATCTATTTCATTTCATTTCATTTCTTTTTTTATGGTGCAAGTTTTTGTGCTTTCAAATGGTGATCATGGTGGGACCCCTTGTGGGTCTCCCTTTTTCATCATTTTTTGTTTTTATAAATAAAAATGACTAATCTTTTATGTTTAATTTAGTGATTTATAGGTATATAGTCTTAACCATCTTGAGTCAAGATGGCCCCTTTGTTGCAACCATCTCAGGGTGAGACAACCACTATTCTACAACCATATTAGGGTGAGATGGTTTCCAACCATAGATAAAATAGTTGTAGATTTGCAAAAGCTACATAAAATGAAAGGATTCTAGGTTACATTTTCATGCCATAGGATATTTTAAATTCATGTTTGATAGAAAAAACTAAGAAAACAATCTAGTTGCATGCATGTTTCATATTTTAATTTTAAAACTATCAGACCGTGACTATGTCAGGTTGAGATAGTCTCTTGTCTGTGATCATATCAGGTTGAGATGATCCCTATTTTGCAACCATATCAGGTCAATATGGTATCTATGTCCTCACTATTTTTTCTTCATTACTATATGATAAAAATATGGATCATCATATAGTGAAAATAGATGCATTTTTCTTTGTAATTTTCATTAGTTAGAATTAGTTGTGTGCTTTTTGTTTCCATTTTTAGCAATAAAAGGAACATCACACACTCACATATCACATAAATATTGGTAAGGTTGGCATTCATAACCAACCCCCAATTGAGACTAGCAATTTTGGATTTCACCTCCTTCTAGCTCACACCTCTAAATACCATAGTAGCCCCCATGAGTGGTTTCTTGTACTTCATAATTGAGAAGATCCCTAATTTTAGGTGCATCTCGAGGTAGGTTAGGTTTAGATGCCCCTTAAATATAGGGATTAATAATATATGAAACATAGATATTTCTATTGTCAGAACCCACCCAAGGGTGAAGTGAAAGTTGCATTTTGACTAGTAGCAAGATTGAGACAACGCGATCCCTCCTCGGGGGGTATTATTCTTATAGCATCACCTATCACTCATATATTTCCTATAGGAAGATATTTTTACTATTTTTTTGCATTCCTCGATAGATTTTTTGCACAAAATACATTTTTTAATGATCATTTCATTATCCTTAGTTTATTAGGAGTAGATTTTCAAAACAAAAACACACAAAAATAAAAAAATAAATAAAAACAAAAAGAGTGCTTTTTTTTTTTTTGATTTATTTTTAATAGTTTATAAATTTCTTGAAAGTATTATCATGGTTATTTTAGCATAATTTACCTAGTAGATGGTCATAACACATAGCTAAACTCATTCATGAGCTTATGTTGTTGATCCATCACCTAGATCCATGGATCATTTTTGAATTAATCCATAGGACCTCATCATCCTTAAGTGGCAATGCAACCATATTGGCTTAAATATCATTTATAACTTCACTAATCCTAACACACCCAATATCCACACTCATAATTCACCCACAAGTATTGACTATGATCAAGATATGGATTATCTTGATCAGGTTACCTTGCACACCTTTTATAGGGACAACTACAACCAAGTTGAAACATCTAGGAGGTCCCTATCATGCATTTGTATCTTGGCTCAACCAATGACTCCCCTATATCAGGATTGGAAGTGCACCCTACAAGATAAGGACATTCAAGCTACTCTAAATGATCATCCTTGGATGAGCCATAAGTACGAACACTTGAACATGCACAATGTTCAAGGTAATAACAATGCTACCACATCAACTCATGCATTTGTCATTTTGGCTCATGGACCCAAAGATGATGATATTAATCCTCCTGGTACACCTTATGATATGTAGTATGATCAAGGATGGTGTGCTTCAGTACCTCTTGATTACATAAAACCTATATTTTAATAGCAGTATCAAGTCAATGCAGCCTCTTGCGATCCTAGAAAACAAGTTATCAACTTCTCTAGGTTCTAAGAATAAAATATGCATATTCACACCATTCAAACACGTGTGAATAGACCATACACCACTGACCTAATAAATCAAAACTAGGTACCCAGGACAACCATGGAAAATCAATTACAATGAGTGATACATTAGAGGTTGCCCACACCTATGCAACAAAGGCAACCTACCCAACAACACCCAAGGTGCCAAGCACAATGTCACAACCTTCCACCATACCCAAATTATAATCTTCCACCATACCCATGTCTAAATCAAACTCATAATCAACATCATAAACTGCCACCCATCCATCATCATCAACCTCATTCACAAGAATACTATCAAGTATACCCATATCAACAGGATCACAAAGCCTATGAGGAACAACAACTAGAGTATCAAGAACCAATTGATACATATTTTGAGGTAACATACGGTGACATTCCTATTGATAAAACCCTCATCAACAATAGAATATTTAAACTAATCAAGGCCAAAGGTGAGTGGACATCATCATCTCATGAAAGACCTATAAATTTTTGATAGAGTGTCTCAAATCTTTAGAAAAGCAAACCTCGGGCTTGGATTACTAGAAACCTACCCTATGATAGCTCACAAATTATCCACTTCACCCATCAGTTCTATCACCCCCTATCCTAGGTACTTTGAGATGTAAAAATTGGATAAGTTCAAGGGTGATGAAGATGCATAGGAGCATGTGATGAGCTTCATGAATAATTGCTTTTATCTTCAGGACAGTTACCCCCTCATGCTATGAATGATCCTTATAACACTTGTTGGGGGTGGAGTGGTATAACCATTTTCTATGCCATAGTATTTTAACCTTTGAACAATTGGTAGATGCTTTCTTGGAACACTTTGATTTTAGTGTCAAGAAAAAGACCACCCTGATTGATCTATATAATCTTCACCAATTTGAGGATGAACTAGTCATATACTATGGAAATAGGTGGAGGGCCATCATAACCAAAGTACTTTTCAACCTACCCATAATATAACTCACTCGAATGTTTACTAGAAGTTGCACCAAATATATCTCATTATTATTGCAACTTCAGCAGTATAAGACTTTTGAGGAAGCCTTGGTACAAGCAAAGGAAATTGAGGACATCAAGGTCTAGGAAGGAGAAATTAAACTCTATAAAAAGGAATGGCCCAATAAAAATGTAAAGGGTGGCCAAAATCAACCAAAGGTAGCTTTGGTAAACCATGTTGTATTGAGTGTCCTTGGGCCCTCAAACTGAGCTCTAACACTACCACCTAACTACCAAGCCCAACCTACATCAACATAGTACAACACTCAAGCAGCCAATCCACCACAATAGCAATAGTTTTAAACTCAACCTCGTTGGCTACCTCACTAATATATGCCATTTCTGAAGTCTTTAACATCAATTTTTAATTGATTATGCGAGGCAAAAGCAATTACGCTCCCTGAGATCTGACCACTGGATTCAAGGTTATGCATAGTGGGTAATATTTGCCAATTGGGCAAATATTTAGATTTTTAAAATTGGAAATTGGCAAAAATGGGGACCTTAGACATCGACCCATTGGCCCAAAATTTTTGGGCCAAAAAATTTTTAGGGGTCATTTTTTCGTGCGTTGATAATAATATTACAATTTTTTATAAAATTGCTAGCACTCCTACCTAAACTAAGGACCCTTTTTTCCTTGAAATTATACAAATTTTAAACTATCCCACCAAATTTACCTCTTATAGTAGTATATAAATGCAACATGACAACCATACCCATACAACTAAAACATTAGAGTGTGGTCCGCATATGTTGGATTGTGCACCATCCGGACCACTTTATGCACCCATCCCGCATCCGGACCACTTTTTGCACCTAGGTTGCATTCGAACCACTTTATGCACCTAGGCCACATTCGAATCACTTTCTGCACCTAGCCCGCATTTGGACCAATTTCTACATCTGAATCGAATCCGGATCACTTTCTGCACCTAGGCCACATTCGGGGCACTTTCTACATCCAACCTATAATTTGGATGTAAAAATACCTTGGATGCATCCCTAGTGTAGAAAGTGGTTTAGATGTGAGTTGGGTACAGAAATTGGTCTGGATGCAGTCTAGGTGCATAAATTGGTTCAAATGCGGGATGGGTACAGAAACTGTAGCACCCTAAAATTGGCGTAGTTAAACCCTTAGTAAAAAGATAAAAATTTGAATTTTAACTCCAAAATCGCTCGTTAATCGCTCCCCCTATTTTTCATGCCATTTTTAGGAGTTGTTTTGACCATTGGACGATATCGTTGTCGATCAGATGAAATCATCCCAGATCATACGAAATCGTCTGGCACAGAACGTCCAAACGATTTCATCCCAAAACCAAATTTTCATAATTAGCATCTATTTCAACAGCCTCTCCAACTTGGGCAGAAGCGTGTCTGCGTAGTTGGAGATTCCTCCGTTGGAGATCTCCTAGATTGGGATGATCCCCAACCTCCTAACCTCCCCCTAATCCTATATAAACTAGGATTTTCTCAGTTTATCCCCCTGACTCCTTGCCTAGCTCTTCTCCTGACTCTCTCCCTGGTTGATTTTCCCTACCATTTAGTTTTACTATGTTAAGACGTCCTATTTACCATTTTTTGCACTCATAGTTTAAGTTTTCATTGTAGGTTTTCACTGTGCTTTTGCTAGAGGAAGCTCGGATCGTCGTAGCTGATTCCATACGATTTCGGATGATCCTTTTGCAGATCGGCGATGATATCATATGATTGGAGGTGATCTCAACTACAATTTAGATTGGGGGCAATCAGAGACTTGAGTTCGCATTTCTCATCTTCCTTCCTTATTTTATTATGCATTAGCTCGATTTATTTTCATTCTACATCCTGGAGTTCACCCCATTTAGCATAAATGCATGATAGAGGTAAAATAAGTTATTAAAACAATGTATTTTCTTTAATATGCTATCTAGATTTATTAGTTAAGCATTTATACTCTCATTTCTATCATTTTGTAGTATTCTTGCAATTGCATTTTTGGTCTTTGGTGTCTATTTTTGTGATTGCAGGTTTCTGACGAATTCTTCAGATCGACGATGATCTTGTCTAATTTCAAATGATCAACTATGATCTGGGATGATTATGTACAATTGCATACGATCATGTCATATTCGGGATGATCTGGACTCCTAAAAGCTTTAGAATATTCATCAGACACCCAAAATCAGGTGCATTCTTTTTCATTTAACATATTCCTTACATTTAGGATTCATTCCTGCTTTCTGTATTCATATAAATTGGCATTTTCATATAGAATAGCTTAGATTCATTTTGGCCAACCTAGGAAGATGAATGATTGAGTATAAAATGAACACATCAAACCCATTCTAAACCTAGGCATGGAAACTGCCACTCAAAGTTTCCTGGTGAACCCCACCATCCATCAAAAATTCACCCTTATACCCCTCCCCAAGAGGCGCGACCTTCAAAGGGCCTCTCAGTCTGAGGTATTGTCCCATCCTTCTCGCATCCCCCTTCCGGGCATGGATCCTATAGCCTGAAGGTAAGGGTGTGAAAAATTTGGGTCAGTACATTTTGGTGAACCCAACGTGAAACTAAAAGCCTTTTGAAAACAAGAAATAAAAAGAAATATAAATAAATAAATATATATATATATATATATATATATATATATATATATATATATATATATTATTATCAAGTAACATCTAAAATCATTAGACAAACAATTAAAGTTGCATGTCATATTTAGATGGTAGATTATAATAAAAGATGAGCTATCACCATAAATGTTGAAAATCAATTAACAACCATAGAGATTACGTCTGTGCTTAGAGTACCTCAAATGAATAGAGTCCAACCTTTATGGGACGAACTTGATAGGATATTGGATATTATTTCATCTAGATCTGTAGATCTTAGGAAAATTAAGAGGTTTGTCCTAGATAGAATCCTGGATCCCGATCAGGTGACTTTGTACCATGAACTTCAGAGAGCTCGCCATAGGTGGTTAGCAGATAAAAGAGCACTTGTGTCTGCAGAATTGTACACCTTTGAGGAATACCTTGAGAACGCAGTTGTAGTACATAAGTTTCTATCTCGTATAGAGGATAAATAAATCATTCTTATAGATAGAAAGAGATGGAATAGAGTTCCTAGAGCTATGTTATATCGAGAGTATTACCATGAACTTTATTTTTATAGGTCAAAGTCCGAAGTAGATCATATTACCATAGCCCACTTTGTCAAATTTTTGAAAAACCATTTCCAATTTGAAGAGGAGCATTTCATGACTCCTGATGAAATTGATCCTATTAAAGATATCCATAAACTATTTATAGAAAACTAAGTCATTCTTTTTAGTATTGTTATTTAAGAAAAAGACCATGCTGATTGATCTATATAATCTTCAACAATTTGAGGATGAACCAGTAATAGACTATGGAAATAGGTTGAGGGCCATTATAACCAAAGTACTTTTCAACCTACCCATAATATAACTCACTCGAATGTTTACTAGAAGTTGCACCAAATAGATCTCATTATTATTGCAACTTCAGTAGTATAAGACTTTTGAGGAAGCCTTGGTACAAGCAAAGGAAATTGAGGACATCAAGGTCTAGGAAGGAGAAATTAAACTCTATAAAAAGGAATGGCCCAATAAAAATGTAAAGGGTGGCCAAAATCAACCAAAGGTAGATTTGGTAAACCATGTTGTATTGAGTGCCCTTGGGCCCTCAAAATGAGCTCTAACACTACCACCTAACTACCAAGCCCAACCTACATCAACATAGTACAACACTCAAACAACCAATCCACCACAATAGCAATAGTTTCAAACTCAACCTCGTTGGCTACCTCACTAATATATGCCATTGCTAAAGTCTTTAACATCAATTTTTAATTGATTATGTGAGGCAAAAGCAATTACGCTCCCTGAGATCTAACCACTGGATTCAAGGTTATGCATAGTGGTGAATATTTGCCAATTGGGCAAATATTTAGATTTTTAAAATTGGAAATTGGCAAAAATGGGGACCTTAGACATCGACCCATTGGCCCAAAATTTTGGGCCAAAAAATTTTAGGGGTCATTTTTTCGTGTGTTGATAATAATATTACAATTTTTTATAAAATTGCTAGCACTCCTACCTAAACTAAGGACCCTTTTTGCCTTGAAATTATAAAAATTTTAAATTATCCCACCAAATTTACCTCTTATAGTAGTATATAAATGTAACATGACAACCATACCCATACAACTAAAACATTAGAGTGTGGTTTGCATACGCTGGATTGTGCACCATCCGGACCACTTTATGCACCCATCCCGCATCCAGACCACTTTTTGCACCTAGGTTGCATTCGAACCACTTTTTGCACCTAGGCCACATTCGAATCACTCTCTGCACCTAGCCCGCATTTGGACCACTTTCTACATCTGAATCGAATTTGGATCATTTTTTGCACCTAGGCCACATTCGGGGCACTTTCTACATCCAACCTATAATTTGGATGTAAAAATACCTTGGATGCATCTCGAGTGTAGAAAGTGGTTTAGATGTGAGCTGGGTGTAGAAATTGGTCTGGATGTAGTCCAGGTGCATAAATTGGTTCGAATGCTGGATGGGTGCAGAAACTATAGCACCATAAAGTTGGCACAATTAAACCCTTAGTAAAAAGATAAAAATTTGAATTTTAACCCCGAAACCGCTCGTTAACCGCTCCCCCTGTTTTGCATGCATTTTTTAGGAGTTGTTTTGACCGTTGGACGATATCATCGTCGATCAAACAAAATCATCCCAGATCGGACGAAATCGTCTGGCATAGAATATCCAGATGATTTCGTCCCAAAACCAAATTTTCATAATTAGCTTCTATTTCAACGACCTCTCCAACTTGGGTAGAAGCGTGTTTGCACGGTTGGAGATTCCTCCATTGGAGATCTCCCAGATTGGGATGATCCCCAACCTCCTAACCTCCCCCTAATCCTATATAAACTAGGATTTTCTCAGTTTATCCCCCTGAATCCTTGTCTAGATCTTCTCCTGACTCTCTCCCTAGTTGATTTTCCCTGCCATTTAGTTTTACTATGTTAAGACGTCCTATTTACCATTGTTCGCACTCGTAGTTTAAGTTTTCATTGCAGGTTTTCATTGTGCTTCGGTTGGAGGAAGCTCGGATCGTCACAGGAAATTCCATATGATTTCGGACGATCCTGTCGTAGATCGATGATGATCTCATATGATTGGAGGTGATCTCGACTGTAGTTTAGATTGGGGGAAATTAGAGCCCTATTTTTGCATTTCTCATCTTCCTTATTTTATTATGCATTAGCTCGATTTATTTTCATTCTGCATCCTGGAGTTCACCCCATTTGGTATAAATGCATGATAGAGGTAAAATAAGTTATTAAAACAATGCATTTTATTTAATATGCTATCTAGATTTATCAGTTAATCATTTATACTCTCATTTCTATCATTTTGCATTATTCTTGCAGTTGCATTTTTGGTCTTTGGTGTCTGTTTTTGTGATTGCGGGTTTCTGAAGAATTCGTCAGATCGACGATGATCTTGTCTGATTTCAGATGATTGACTGTGATCTGGGATGATTCTGTATAATTGCAGATGATCCTATCATATTCAAGATGATCTGGACTCCTACAAGCTTTAGAATCTTCATCAGACACTCGAAATCAGGTGCATTCTTTTTTATTTAACATATTCCTTACATTTAGGATTCATTCCTACTTTCTGTATTCATATAAATCGGTATTTTCATATAGAATAGCTTAGATTCATTTTGGCCAACCTAGGAATATGAATTATTGAGTATAAAATGAACACATCAAACCCATTCTCAACCTAGGCGTGGAAACTACCACTCAAAGTTTCCTGGTGAACCCCACCATCCGTCAAAAATTCACCCTTATACCCCTCCCCTGAGAGGCGTGACCTTCAAAGGGCCTCTTAGTCCGAGGTATTGTCCCATCCTTCTTGCATCCCCCTTCCAGGCATGGATCCTATAGCCTAAAGGTAAGGGTACGAAAAATTTGGGTCAGTACATTTTGGTGAACCCGACGTGAAACTAAAAGCATTTTGAAAACAAGAAAAAATATATATAAATAAAAAAAAAAAAAAAAATTATTATTAAGTAACATCTAGAATCATTAGACAAATAATTAAAGTTGCATGTCATATTTAGATGGTAGATTATAATAAAATATGAGCTATCACCATAAATGTTGAAAATCAATTAACAACCATAGAGATTACGTCTGTGCTTAGAGTACCTCAAAAAAATAGAGTCCAACCTTTATGGGACGAACTTGATAGGAGATTGGATATTATTTCATCTAGATCTGTAGAACTTAGGAAAATTAAGAGGTTTGTCCTAGATAGAATCCTGGATCCCAATCAGGTGACTTTGTACCATGAACTTCAGAGAGCTTGCCATAGGTGGTTAGCAGATAAAAGAGCACTTGTGTCTTCAAAATTGTACACCTTTGAGGAATACCTTGAGAACACAATTGTAGTACATAAGTTTCTATCTCGTATAGAGGATCAAGAAGTCATTCTTATGGATAGAAAGAGATGGAATAGAATTCCTAGAGCTGTGTTATATCGAGAGTATTGCCATGAACTTTATTTTTATAGGTTAGAGTCCGAAGTAGATCATATTACCATAGCCCACTTTGTCAAATTTTTGAAAAACCATTTCTAATTTGAAGAGGAGCATTTCATGACTCCTGATGAACTTGATCCTATTAATGATATCCATAAACTATTTATAGAAAACTAAGTCATTCTTTTTACTAAGCCATTTGTTATCTTTATAATAATATTATAAAACAAAAACAAAAACAAAAACATTTCCCTTTTAAGTATTATAGTAGGTATATAATTAAAATATATACCTCTCAAACCTATCGCATATATATATATATATACAAGTATATATATTTGCTGAAATCTAAGTTTAAGCACAATGCCTAGACTTAGGAATGGAAAACAAACTGAAGAAGAAGAAGATTGGTTAGGAAAACCATTAGATAACCCAGATGTCCTTCCTGAAGATCAAATTCTGGAAGAAGGAACCCTAGACCAGCAAGAAGAAGAGCTTGTTGTAGGAAATGAACAAGAAGAAAATGTTAGAGAGGAAGGATCCTCATCCCCTAAAATGTCTCCGGGAGGAGCTGTCACTTTTGAAAACATGGAACAATTCTAGAAGTTCATTAATACTAATATTGGTGTTCTTAATAGAGCAGTCCATATGGACAAGGATCGAATTAGTGACACTCAAGAAACCCTAGAAGACGTATTTCACACATGAACTAATCCCTTGTCCTTTATTGATCAAGAGAGTGATCAAGCTGGACCATCCAATTTGGATATGACCGCTATAATATAGAACATGCAACAACAATAGGTTACCCAACCATCTAAAGTGCCTGTTATCAAGCCGAGGGTTATTCTTGTACAAAAGAAACCATCATTTACTGCTCTATTTCACAAAGTTATTGAGCAACATACTTCAAATCAATAAAATCCCAAAACAAAACCAAACACCAATTACCAACAATCTGGGATACAACATAACACTATTACAAATCCCCTTTATAATACTCTTCCTACCAACACTTTGCATAATAGTAATATAGCATCTAATCCTTATGTTACGCCATCATACACTCATAAATCCCATGCCTATGTCCCACCAAACCAATATGGTGGACAAACTAGTAATCTTGAAGCCATGGTGAAACAGTTAGTTTCCCGCATGGATCAGATAGATCCCTACCATCCCTCGTACAATTATCGAGAGATGTGTAGTCAACCTCTAGATCCTATAGTTGTAGCACAACCGTATCCTAAACATTTTCCTATGCCTGTCTTGCCCATATATAAAGGAACGGAAGATCCCATAGAGCATCTTCGTATGTTTAGGATAGCATGTCATGATATATCACATGATGACTTATTATTGCTAAAAATGTTCCCAAAAAGTTTAGGAGGAATGGCATTAGAGTGGTATTATCAATTACCCACTAATTCTTTGAGGAATTTCAAAGAAACAACCGAGTCTTTTGTTCATAAATTTAGTGCCTACATCGAAAGGCATGTGACCATTAAAGACTTGTACAACTTAAAACAAGATAAAGATGAATGCTTTGCTGATTTCCTAGCCAGGTGGAGACAGTTGATAGGAAAATTGCACTTTGTGTTACCTTATAGAGAGATGTTGGACATCTTTATTAATAATTTGCAAGAGCAACTATCTTATGAATTATCAACTGCTACCTTGACCACCTTCGATCAGGCTATAGACTTAGCAAGACGAGTGGAAGATGCTCTCATTAGGAGAGGTCAGCTTAAAAATAAATACGATGAGAAAACATCCAGAAATCAATATAATAATAAACAAGTTGTGGGTGATGGAGTCATCGATAGTAGAAATATTGCTACTATTAATGCTGCGAAGACAACAAAGAAGTTTATACTGAAGCCTCCTGATAAACCTCCTCGAGAATTTAGGTTAAATCAATATTTATCAACCATTCTATCACAATTATTAGAACGAGGTTTGATTCAATTACCAAATATCCAGGAACCTGATCCAACTATACCCGGATACAGAGCTGATTTACATTGTGACTTCCATAGAGGACCTGGACACACTACCAACTCTTGTAAAAGATTAAAACATAAAATACAGGACTTAATTGATAACAATGAAATGGAGGTACAAGCCTTTCAACCTAAGCAAAATCCTCCTAATAATGCTCAAAATAACATCCCCCAAAACCAGAATCAGAATGCCAATCAATCATTGGACATATTTCAACATCCTTTACCAAAACATGGCAAGGAAGTGGCTAATCAAATTGAACATCATAATGTTCCCCCTCCTACTCAATATGTAGGGACTATTAGTGGACATTTACCTGTTCATTATTTGGAAGCCTTTGACACAACTTTATCCATGGTTACAACCAGGCCTGTATATAATATGCAGATATCTGATCTTAGTGATACAGAATATGAGACTAAGAGTGATATGGAAATCACATCAAATCAATCGAATAGCTCTGAAGATGAATCTGATCCTATTCTCCCTATCACAAGTTATATGGTTCAAGAAGAACCATTTCCAAGAAGAGTCACTACTAGACCATCCTCTCACCAATTACTTTCTAATGAGCAAGCCATAAATACTATACCGAGACCCATTCATCATCCGTAGAATAATATTGTGGGTACCATCGAAGCTGTTACTAGACAACAAGCTCAAAACTCTCAACAATATCAAGTGCAGAATGATGGATCAGCTCCATTTATTTTGAAAGTTCCTAATAAAGGGAATCAGGCACCTAATGTTCAACTTAAACCTCCTTATAATATTAATGAGCAACTATCAAATATTACAGCTAGAATTTCTCTTTTGGACCTTTTAAGATCTTCTCCTACACATAGAGATGAATTAATGCTTACATTAAGCCAGATGATGGTACCACAAGATATTCAACCCGAAGCCATGGCCAATACTATAATAACTAGTGAAGTTGATTGTATTGACTTCCGGGATAGAGACATACCGTAACATAGTTTACATAAGGATAACCCCTTATATATTACTGCCTTAATTGGAGATGTAGCAGTTAAACGAGTCTTGATTGATAATGGTTCATATTTAAACATCTGCACTTTTGAATTCTACCAAATATTTGGGTTTAGAAGTGAGGAAATGAAAAGAACTAATATGATCATAAAAGCCTTCAATGACGAAACACAAGAAACGTGTGGAGTTATTACCATTCCATTGCAGGTTGGTCCGAGAACCTTGGATACGACCGTGTTTATTATACATTGCCCTGCATCGTACAATATACTCTTGGGTCACCCTTGGATCAACGCGATGCGAGCCATTCCCTCAACTTTACATCAATGTGTTAAATTCAAATTTAATAATCTGTTGGTTACCATTCATGGTGATCCTAGACCATTTGATATGTGTGCTTTGGTAGAACTTGTTGGAGTTCAATTTTGCCCTGCTCTGTCATCCACACATCCTAATTTCCATTACCCATCTAAACGTGTGAAACACACACCCACAATGCCATCTACTTCTTCTCCATCAGTTCCACCCCTACATACAGCTCAACCATCCTCTAAACAAACCACATTAGGACCTCAAAAATATCCTAATCCCACAACCAATGCCTCTTGTTCTACTCCTATAACTTCTATACCTATAATAGACCCATCCATTGATATCTCTACAACATCTACATCCACCAAAGGCATAGTTTACACATCAGAAGACGTAGGAAATGTTCCTTCTACCTCTTATGCTCTTACTGACGAGCTCTTACCCGATTTATCTAAAATTCTTATATCAGAGAAAATGAATTCTTCTATGCAAAATTCCCTTATTTTAAATAATTTGCCACCATCTCCTCGTACCTTGGGTCTCCCACAACCTATGGGAAGTACTTACCAAGTAGGGAGCTGTGCTTTTATTTATAAGGGATATGAGTGGGGTAGAATACCCAGAAACTTCAAGACTCATTATGATGGATATGCTCGATGTTATTTTACTAATGAGTATATTAAAGCCAAATCTATAATGCGTAAATTGGGATATAAAGGGAAAGGTTTGGGACCTTTCCAAAATGGTATGAAAGAACCTTTTGAGGTAGAACCGTGGCCCACCCGATGTGGTGTGGGTCTATTTACTAGAAAAGGTCAGCCCTTCCCATTTGAGGATGATGACCATCTCATATCTTATCAAGATTATTTGGATGAACGCGATTCTTTGCATTTAACAAATAAGCCATTCACATGTAATATGCTATCTGTAGCTTACCCTGAGATGATCGTCGAATACGATGATGAGTTGGAGGGAGATATCTTCCATGATGTTTTCGTTGAGGAATTATTACATAATGAATTTTATTTTGATGGCTCTATACCCAGTATAGCCCAGCTTGAGGCCATGACTCCTCAAGATGAATTGTCCAAGCTAACCTTGGCAGAATTATAGGAATTGGGTGTCTCACCCGCCCCACCTAATTTTGAGAAAGATCTACACATGGAAGTAGAAAATGTCATAAAAAATAACATTGGAATCGAGGATAATCCTCATATAATCAACATTGGATCAGGATTGAGTCAAGAAAAATAGGATAAATACATTGCATTTCTTAAAGAATATGAAGATGTCTTTGCTTGGAAATATGAAGATATGTCAGGTCTAGACCCTTCTGTAGTTATGCATCACCTAGTATTCCATCCGGATGCTAAACCTGTTAAATAGAAACTTAGAAAAATGCATCCTAAAGTGGCCTTACTAGTCAAAGGGGAGTTAGAAAAACTCCTGAATGTTATTTTTATACAAGCCATTGACTATAATGAATGGGTCTCGAATGTAGTTCCAGTAACTAAGAGAGAAGCTACCAAAGTTAGGGTATGCACAGACTTTAGAGATATTAATGATGCATGCCCTAAAGATGATTTTCCTCTTCCCAATATGGATCAGATCATTGATTTTACTGTTGGGAGTGGAATGATATCCTTAATGGATGGATTTTTTGGTTATAATCAGATCAAGATTGCTCCTGAAGATCGGGCTAAAACAACCTTTATTACCCCTTGGGGGACCTTTTGTTGGAAAGTGATGCCATTTGGTTTGAAGAATGTAGGTGCAACCTATCAACGAGCCATGACTTATATCTTTCATGATATGATGCATGATATACTACATGATTATGTAGACAACATTATAGCTCATTCTATTAATGAAGATTACCATTTAGATGACTTGAGAAAAGTATTTGATCGGTTAAGGGAATATCTTATCCGATTGAATCCAGCCAAATGTATATTCGAAGTTAAGTCCGATAAATTATTGGGGGTTATAGTTTCTTTACGTGGCATCGAAATTGACCCTCTCAAGATTACGGATAGCACTGATATGTCCACACCCACAAATATATCAGAATTATGAAGTTTACAAGGTAAGCTTCAAGCTATCCATCGCTTCATCGATAAGCTGGCGGATAAAACAGGACCCTTTCTTAAGCTTCTTAAGAAGGATGTCTCTTTCCATTTGGACAACGAATGTCAGGAAGCATTTGAACTCCTCAAACAATATCTTCTTAAGCCGCCTATGCTTTCGCCACCTAGACCTGATCGCCCATTTATCTTGTATATTTATGCTTTATATTTTGCCTTAGGAGCTATGTTAGCTCAATTGGATGATGCAAAGAGAGAGCATGCCAATTATTATATTAGTAGAATATTAATCAGTTATGAAATCTGCTACACAACATTAGAAAAGTTATGTCTAGCAATCATATTTTCTACACAAAAACTATGCCACTATATGCTCAGTCAGAAAATGTATGTTATTGCTAAATCCGATCCTTTGCGGTATCTTATGAGTCAACCTTATTTATCTGGTCGTACAACAAAGTAGGTTCTTGCTCTAAGCGAGTTTGAACTCATTTTTATAGGACAGAAGTATTTTAAGGGTCAAATCATAGCATATCAATTAGCTTCTGCACCCTTAGAGTCTACCCATCCCCTCATCATTGAGTTTCCTGACGAATGCCTTAAACTAGAGGCAGACCATCCAGAGCAATGGTCCTTATACATTGACAGAGCTCGATGCATGAGCGGGGTTGGTGCAGGTATTATTCTAATATCTCCATAGAAACATATTATACCTCTGTCCTTTAAATTAACGTTTTCTTGTACTAATAATACCGCTGAATATGAAGCTCTAATCCTTGGCTTGCGAGCTGCCTTGGCACTAAAATTAAAAATCTATTAGTTTTCGGTTATTCTCAACTTGTTATAAATCAAACTAATGATGTTTATCAGACCAAAGATGATAAATTGTGGCCATATAAATCATATGTATTACAATTAATATATTTATTTGATCAAGTTACCTTGGAAGCTATTCCTAGAACTAATAATCATGTGGTTGACGCTATGGCTGCAACTGCATCTCTTTTACCCTTGTATTTAGATGACGAATATGCTACCATCATTATTTGTCGACTCCACGAACCCGCTTCAAATAAATCATGCTTAGAACCTTTGGATGTGTTTCTAATCAACGAAACTACTCTTGAATTTTGGTACACTAATATATTCAATTTTCTTCAAAATGGGACCTTCCCTGAAGGTTTTACTAGAAACCAACACTGGTTATTACGTAGATGAGCAAGTCACTTTGTAATAATTGGCAATACATTATATAGGAGATCTTTTGAAGGTATCCTACTGAGATGTTTGAATCTAGAAGAATCTAGATCAGCTTTAAGTGAAGCCCACGATGGATCTTGTGGGGGACACTTTAGTGGTAGCGCCATTGCTAAAAAGCTCCTTAGGATAGGATATTTTTGGCCCACCATGGAGAATGATGCACATGATTACGTGTGCCATTGCAACAAGTGCCAGAAACATGCTGACCTTGTCCATGCACCTGCACAAGAACTACAGGCTATTTCATCTCCTTGGCCCTTTTCAAAATGGGGCTTAGACATCATTGGAAAAATCAATCTTGTGTCATCCGATGGACACAAATTCATCATAACCGCCATCGAGTATTTCATGAAATGGGTTGAAGCTATGCCCTTAGCTTCTTGCACTGGAACCCAAGTTTCCAAATTTATTTTTAATCAAATTATTTGTAGGTTCGGAATTCCTGCAAATATCATCTCGGATAATGGAACTTGTTTCAAAAATAAAGATGTCAAGAAATTATGTCAAAAATATAAAATTCAACATCGTTGGTCCACTCCCTATTATCCTCAGGGTAATGGCCAAGTAGAAGCATCTAATAAAACATTAATTAAAATTCTCAAAATATTGGTCAATAAATCTGGCCGAGATTGGTACATTCAATTATATCCTGCTTTGTGGGCTTATCGAACCAGCATTCGTACTCCCATGGGCACTTCACCTTTTGTTTTGGTTTATGGCGATGAAGTTGTCTTTCCTTTTGAATTAGAAGTTCCTTCTTTGGCTCTACTACTTCAATATTCTGAAGTAGGAGATGAATATCGTGCTGGAAGATTTAGTCAGCTGGAACTCCTAGATGAGAAGCGCATCAATGCTTTGGAACATCTTCGAGCCTACCAGAACAAGCTTAAATGAGCATACCTCAAGAAAGTTCATCATCGATCCTTTGAGATCGGTGACCTTGTCTTAAAAGAAAATAAAAAAAATACTAATGCAACTAAAGACCTTAAAGGTAAATTTGAACCTAACTAGCTTGGGCCATATATCATCACTACTAAATTTGGATCGGGAGCATACAGATTAGCTACCTTAGATGGTAAAGATCTTAAAGAACCTATGAACATTATGCATCTTAAGCGCTATTATGCGTAATTCTGGTAATTTCATCATTGTATATATTGTACATATTATCTCATTTTAGTAAATTCATATAAAAATTTCAAAAACAATCATATTGTGTATCGTCTCAATTCATAAATCAAAATCAAAATATAAAAATATAAAAAACATCACAATCATCACAATCTTCAAAAAAATCTATTTTGCACCTATCAATTCTTGAAGTATTGCATTTATATTTTCAATTATTTTGGATAAATTAGCACTTATTTGGAATCCCACACTTTCACACTCACATGAATAAATATCTTGATTTTATACGGTTTTTTTTTTTAAAAAAAAAAAAAATTAAAAAAAAAAAAAAAAAAAAAAAAAAAAAAAAAAAAAAAAAAAAAAAAAAAAAAAAAAAAAAAAAAAACCTATGTCTGCTTATGGATCATCTAGCTCTTGATGACCCGACTTACATAGTATTCTGGTACGGTTACATGCATATAAATCATGGTCAACGAACACTTATTTGGTTAATTCAAATTACTTGTATCAAATTATCTTTCTCAAAATTGGTAAATGAACAATACAATTGCACACACATTTGTATTTGAGAGATTTTGTATCATTATGATAAATTAAGATCGACAACGAACTCACATATGCACATGAGGGTTCCTTATAAATCTACATTTTGTCTTTGAGATAATTTAAAATATTTATGCAAATATTTTGGAATAATTTCATCTTCTTATTTGAGAACATCTGTTTAGTATAAAAACAATTACATACATTTTTTTTCAAAAATCCAATTTTTTTTTCAAACCATACAATAAAGTCACGTTTATATATACTTTCGACTTCCGCAACGATGGTATAGTTCCTAAAACCTAAACTGGAATTTTAGGCCTCGCGCAAGTCCTCATCTTATATATTTTATGTTTATCTCAAAATCAAAAAATCAAAAATCACTTATGCAAATTATTTTTTGGATTTCGCGATGATGGTATAAGTCTATACCTATAATTCTATGCCTAGCACAAACCATTGTTCTAATTTTATTTCCCATTTATTTAATTCATAAAAACATATGGCTTACATCATTATGTTACACAATTGTGCTTTAAAAAGAACGAACACCTTTTTCTATTTCATTTCATTATGTTAACATTCAATTTTGAAACAATGGTATAGTTCCTAGGGAATTGTTCAAAATATTATCACACTTAGGAATTTTATGCCTAGAAAAAATTATATTTTTAATATTTCATGCATAATATTTTCATGAAAATCTGAAAACAAATCATCACCATCATAATTTTTCATCATCACAACACAAAGTCTTAAGACAGTCTCTTAAGCACTCTTTTAATTTTAGCAATATTTCTATATTGGGATTAGCTTGACGACCTAGCAAGTGGCGACTCCATGAAATGGTCATATAATAGTGACAATGTCCTTTGAAATTATTGTTAGAAGTCCCTTTATTTTTCATCAAATCATACCACAAACAACCAATTTGTTTTCATCAGATTATTTCATTTAAATTTTACAGCATGACATAAAATTATACTATTTCCAATGACATAATTACATGAATAATCAATCAACAATTCAAAATTTAAAGCATCATAAAACATATGGACAAGTCATATCACAAAAGATCATATATATATATATATATATATATATATTCAAAATTATGTACATCATATCAAAACTGGATTGGTATGCCACAATCTATACCCTGGCATACTCAATCCTCTCAAATATATAGTCTATAGTCAACAACATCTAGTCTCGAGAAGCCCTCGAGCTCTCAGCCTCATCTCCTCTCCCACCTTGGCATGGAGGAGGTGGTCCCATCGAGGTTTGTGCTGTATCACGGGTCCTCTATATCGATTGTGAGGACATCCTCGATGATCCCATCATGACCGGCTCTGCAATGCTAGCTGGCAGTGGTATCCTCTGCCCCTATGGAACCACATGGTAGTACAATCCTTGGTAGAACATGGTCTGAGCAATAGCCCATGCTAGATCCCAAGTGCTCACCCCTCTGCTCTGAGCCCTGAGTCATGTAGACTCATCCTGCAATGTATGCACATGAGCTCAAAGGTGGGCATTCTCTACCCAGAGAGCCACCATATCATTGCTCTCCCCCACCTCGACACCCTTGCCCTTATCGGGCGATGGTGGCCTATCCCTCTACTGAGAATGGAGTCCCTCTCCTCTCCTCTCGGGCTGTTATGGTCCCTTCAAAGCCTGTGGTGCTCTCCGACATCTCTCCTAAGGAGGCCATCATTGTTCCCTCCCTCTATGACCCCTCACTGCATCGATGGCAGCCTGGCATCACCTCCCCATCCATCGCACCATAGCATGCATCGGACCCTGTGCCCTCATCATTCGAGGAGGGTGAATGCCTACGTACTAGGCACCATATTCGCCTGTGACCCCAACATCATCCCCATCTACTGGATGAATTGGGGCATCATCAATGTTTTAACTCCAAAATCATTGCATATCTGGAGCCCCGCTCAGTGTAGTATTATCCCGGATAGTTCGGGAGTACTCGTAGTCTCTGAGAGAAGGGATCCCCTATTGTAGACCAAACTGCCTCAAAACTCGGTCATAGTGGTGGAGATCTACCTCTCCCCACTCCATCCTCAACCAGAAGACTCACCTAATGCGAGCCAACTCCTGTCCATCCTCTCCCCACCCTGGATGCTCTCTCCATGGCCTCCAGGTGATCTGGTTAGGGATGAGGTCATCTAGAAACCTTCGGGACATCGACAGATCTATCCACCACTATGACCCTCTCTGGAGCCACCAATAGAAAACCCGGGGTCTCTCCTGGTCAACCCCTATTAGTGGAAGCCCTACCGATCTCCGCATCGCAATGTGCTCCTAGCACCAAACTTGTAGCACCGATGTCAGTACTAGACATCAACCTCCCTTGTATACGACCTCGTACAGGATCCTATATAAGTGACATAATACAAATATGCCCCAAGCAAACCTATAGTCGTGGTCTCTCATATCGTAGACCACATCTAAGAGCAGCCATAGTAACCTGCATCCACTTTGGTGGCATAGCAGTAGGCCACCCACTACCCCTACCAAAACCTGAGTCAATCGAGACACCCTAGGAATCTGCCTCAACATCTCGATGTTCACTCCACCCTTCTCTAGGGTGAAGCTAGGATCTCCACACAGTCGCATCATGGCATGGCCCTGATTGGCTACAGGAGTCATAAACCACCCATGTATGGGGATCCTCAAGATCCTCCATACATCCTCTAGAGTGGGAGCCATCTCCCTTGTCGGTAGCTAGAATCAGGATGACCTCGGATACCACCTCTTTGCTAGGGCTATCAATAGCCCCATGTCTATAGGTATTTGTGGCATCTATACCACATGCTATAGCCCAACCTCCGCTAGTCGGTCTCACTTCGCCTGGTCGAGTGTGGCTACATCATCTTTGAGTCCCCCGTATTTCCACTCTCAAATTTTTAGTAATCCCTTCTACAAAATAAACAATAAAACAACAAAATCATTAATAGATAATCATTAAAATCAATTTCATCTTTTAAAAAAGTGATATCATCCATTATTGGACAATATCATACTAAATTCAGTCAAATCATCCTTTGTAGGATGAAATCGTCTCCGATTTCGCAACTTGGGGATCGCCCCTTGTTGGACGAGATCTCCCCTATTACGTCGATTTTTCCCCTAGACGAAATCATCGATCTAGGGATGATTTCGATGATATAGGGACGATTTCATCTTGACGTCGTCAATGGCCTAAAAACGGCCGCGATGCCCCAAAAATAGTCAAAATTAAAATTTAAAATCATAAAAATCAAATTAAAAACATAATTCATCAAGTTTAGATCCTTACCCACAACCCACGTCGGACCTCTGTCGATCTGCGTGCTATTTCTACCATTTTGCCTGTAGATCTCTGAAACAGTAAAAAATTGAACAGTAACAATGAATTAGGGTTTTACCCTATTTTTTAAATTTTATTTAAAAACAACTTTTTTTTAACTTAATTTTGATTTTCTGCGCTTTTACCTCAAACGTTCGATTTGGGTAAAAACACGGAGGGGGCACCATAGCAAGCAGTTGTACGATTCAACCTAGAATCATCGTCTAAAAAAATGGAATAAATTTTTACTTTCTCGTAAAGTGAGAAGAACTTGTCTTTAACGTATTTTCTTTGGAAAATTCGCTAAAGAGGGGGCAAAATGTAGCACCCTAAAATTGGAGTAGTTAAACCCTTAGTAAAAAGATAAAAATTTGAATTTTAACCTCGAAACCGCCCGTTAACCACTCCCCTAGTTTTTCGTGCCATTTTTAGGAGTTGTTTTGACCGTTGGATGATATCATCGTCGATCAGATGAAATCGTCCTAGATCGGACGAAATCTTCTGGCACAGAACGTCCAGACAATTTCGTCCCAAAACTGAATTTTCATAATTAGCTTCTGTTTCAACAGCCTCTCCAACTTGGGCAGAAGCATGTCTGCATAGTTGGAGATTCCTCTATTGGAGATCTCCCAGATTGGGATGATCCCCAACCTCCTAACCTCCCCCTAATCCTATATAAACTAGGATTTTCTCAGTTTATCCCCTTGACTCCTTGCCTAGCTCTTCTCTTGACTCTCTCCCTCGTTGATTTTCCCTGCTATTTAGTTTTACTGTGTTAAGACATCCTATTTACCATTGTTCACACTCGTAGTTTAAGTTTTCATTGTAGGTTTTCACTATGCTTCGGCTGGAGGAAGCTCGAATCGTCGCAGGTGATTCCATACGATTTCGGACGATCCTTTCATAGATCGGCGATGATCTCGTACGATTGGAGGCGATCTCGACTGTAGTTCAAATTGGGGGAAATTAGAGCCATGAGTTTGCATTTCTCATCTTCCTTCCTTATTTTATTATGCATTAGCTCAATTTATTTTCATTCTGCATCCTGGAGTTCACTCCATTTAGCATAAATGCATTATAGAGGTAAAATAAGTTATTAAAACAATGCATTTTATTTAATCTACTATCTAGATTTATCAGTTAAGCATTTATACTCTCATTTCTATCATTTTGAATTATTCTTGCAGTTGCATTTTCGGTCTTTGGTGTCTGTTTTTATGATTGTAGGTTTCTGACGAATTCGTCTGAAGAATTCATCAGATCGACGATGATCTTGTCTGATTTCAGATGATCGACTGTGATCTAGGATGATTATGTACAATTGCAGATGATCTTGTCATATTCAGGATGATCTAGACTCCTACAAGCTTCAGAACCTTCATCAGACACCCGAAATCAGGTGCATTATTTTTCATTTAACATATTCCTTACATTTAGGATTCATTTTACTTTTTGTATTCATATAAATTGACATTTTCATATAGAATAGCTTAGATTCATTTTGGCCAACCTAGGAATATGAATGATTGTGTATAAAATGAACACATCAAACCCATTCTCAACCTAGGAATGGAAACTACCACTCAAAGTTTCATGGTGAACCCCACCATCCGTCAAAAATTCACCCTTATACCCCTCCTCGAGAGGTGCAACCTTCAAAGGGCCTCTTAGTATAAGGTATTGTCTCATCCTTCTCGCATCCCCCTTCCGGGCATGGATCCTATAGCTTGAAGGTAAGGGTGCAAAAAATTTGGGTTAGTACAGAAACTAGTTCGGATGTAGGACGGTTGCAGAAATTGATCTAAATGTGGAAAAGGTGTAGAAATTGATCCAAATGTAGGATGGATGCAAAAATTGATCTGGATGTGGGACGGGTGCAAAAATTGGTCTGGATGTGGTATGGGTGCAGAAACTAGTTTAGATGCGAGACAGGTGCAAAAATTGGTCTGAATGCAAGACAGGTGCAAAATTGGTTCAAATGCGTACCAGGTGCAGAAACTAGTTCAGATGCGTGTCAGGTGCATAAATTAGTCCGAATGCGAGATGGGTGTAGAAATTGGGTTGAATGTAGTACGGGTGTAGAAAATTTGGTTCGAATGAGGAATAGGTGCTAAAATTGATCCAGATGCAAAAAATAGACCAGAGATGCGACGGGTGAAGAAAGTGGACCAAGCAAGTGGGCAAAATGAAGATGAGGGAAAAATGGAATTTCAAGGGTTTCAAGGTAAGCAACAAAAAATGACTCTTTGTTTTTTTTTTTTTAAGACCTCCTCACAACCACAACCAAAAATTCAAAAAACCAAGATGACTTGATGTTTTCCAACCCATCAAAAACTCCACAGTTAAGCATGCTCGACTAGAGTAGTACTCGGATGGGTGAACTCCTGGGAAGTCATGCTTTTGCACCCTCTAAACTGAATTTTTTTCATAGGTTATAACCCAAGTTCATTCGTACCCTGTTTTGCACCCGATCCGCATCCGAGCTCTTTTTTACACCCGATCTGCATCCAAGCTCTTTTTTGCACCTGGTTTATAATAAGGCCTTGTTTTGCACCTGATCTGATCAAAACTATCAAATTCACCAATTTTTTATAATTTTTGGTGAAAAAATAAGGTAATTTTCCATAGGGTTAAATGACATCAGGTTAAGGTTGCAGCATATCACCACCCACACCAACAGGAGCGACAATAATCTTGGAGGTATGGCTTTGGCAAACAATATTATGGTTCTACATGGAATCAGAAGGGCAACAACTATGGCAATGTTTGGAAAATAAAGCATAGTGACTTTGGCTTTTATAGTGGTGCAATAACATCAAGGAACAAATGGACCCATCATTTGAGTTACCATAGTAGGGTAGAAAAAACGTGGAGACAACAAAGTAGTCTTGAATACTCAAGTGGAAAATGCAAACAAGTATTGATGAATAAGAGTGATATTTATTGCCAATAAAAAGATACTTCCAACACACATAACCAAAGTATTACTTCTAAAAATTCAGATTGCAAAAGGGCATTTCAACATCAACAAAGACCACCACCAATCAAATTTTCCCTAGGATGGATGGATGATCAAGATCGATACCAATTCACAACAAAGCTCAAAAGATCATATTGTTTAGTTTCTTCTTATGTTTCAAGGATGAAATATTTTGTAAGGGGGATGGAATTTTAGGTACCCAAGATAAGTATTTAATATTATAATATTGTATAAATACTATAAAATTATATTAGATGTAATTATCCCATATGCATTGATAACTGGAAGTGGTGGGTAGTTAGGCATTATAAATAGAGGTAAAGAATCATGGAGAGGATAGGAAGATAATTATATTGTAATTTATCTCAAGTTGAGATATTGTAAGGAGTGGCTTTTTTCCAATAAGAAGCATTTTACGGTGTTGCCCTACCTCAAGGGTTTGAAATATAAATTGAGAACACCTGAGTAATTTTGCATTGATTATGCTATTTTATTTTTTAGTGTGGTTATTTTTATATATTGTAATAATTTTTGTCGATGAGCAAGGAGGAGTTTGTTGGCAATTTTGGGTATGTTGCCTAGCTTCATGTTTGTGAGTTGTCATTGATGTCAAAAGGAGTTTTTGTTTATGTTAAAAGGAATTTGTGCTGATGTCAAAAAGAGTTTGGTGATAAAAAAATCTTGAAAGTTCCATGATGTTTGTTTATGGGTTTTTAATTAAAACCATGGTGACAAGGTTAAAGGTTTTTGAAGGTTGTTTGTTTAAAAAAAAAATAAGTTTTAATTTTTTTTTGGATTTGAGGTCATGGATTTTCTAGTATTCACTGGAAGGAATGCTGATTCTAAGGGATGGTGGAGACATTTTAAGTCTTTAAATTATTTTGAATGGAAAGATAAGATTTATAATTCTTTTTATGGGACAACTACATCATGGTTTATAAAATTTCAATTTACCCATCAGTATAACTACACACGAGAGGAATTTGAAGATGCATTCTTAATTAGATGGGTGTTTGGAAAAATGGTAGTTAAAACCCTAGTTGAACAAATGGAACTAAAAAGAGAGTTAAAAAAATTCAAGTTAGTAGAATAAAATATAAGGTTGATATATTAAAGTAAGTACAACTTGGATGTCAAATAAGTTGAACAGTGTTAAAAGAGGTTTGTGTTTACCAAAATGTACAAAAGAAATAAACAAAATAAACAAGCAGACCAAACACAAACAAAATAAACAAGCAGACCAAACACTTGTAGAAGAAATAAATAGATAGATAATTTATAAAAATATGACAAATGAAAAAGAGAAAGATGATAGTATACTTATTGAAGGAAGCACCAAAGGCTACGTAGAAAAATTTGATAGAAGAAATAAAGGGGTAAATAATTTGTAAAAACTTGGCAAAAGAAAAAGAAAAGGATGATAGTATACATATTGAAGAAAACACCAAAGGTTGTGTGGAAAAATTTAAAAATATGAAGTTGATAGAAGAGTTAAAGAGGCTTCAAGAGGAACTTGAAAAATGAATAAATATAGTGAAAGAAAAAATGCAGATGACAAAATGCAAGTTGAAAGAACCACATTGTTGGTATCAGATAAGTCAAAGAGTGGTCAGAGGGAATTTTTTAATTTTAAAAATTCTATTTTATAGGTTCATGGTTGCATCTAGAAGGAAAATGTTATTATTTCTATAAACCCTAGCAATAGATACAATGTCATTAATATATATTTGGCTAAGAGGTTGCAGGTTAAAACAAAAAAAATAAAAGACATACAACTTGAGGGTACAAATGTTCAAGTTTTTGAAGATTTGAAAATCACCATGGACAAATATATTTTACACATATTTTTATGCTATTAAGATGGGTGATGCAGATATTGTTCTTGGTTATCCTTGGTTAAACTCTTTGGGTACTATTTTAATATATAAAATAAGTTCATGAAATTTTGGTACAGGAAAAAGAAAATAACAATACAAGATATTTCCTAGTATAAAAGGCAAGAATCCAAGGAAAAACAAGAAGCAGTTATAGTAGGAAAACAAGTTGAAAAACCAATAAAATAATAAAAAGTTGAATCTACAAAAATAATAATAGCCTCGAAAAAAATAACAAGAAAATTCCAATAAACTATATCAAATATCAAAGAAACTCTGAAACAAGCTAAAGAAGAAGCAAAATAACCTAAAATAGATGCAAAGGAGGAGGCAGTAGCAAAAATGAAAGAAGAAGCAAAAATAGAGTCCAAGGATAAACCAAAATATGAGATCATGAAAAAGGAGCATAAAATAAAAGAATAAAATATTGAACAATTAAATATAATAGAACATCAGGTTAAGGTTGCAGCATATCACCACCCACACCAACAGGAGCGACAATAATCTTGGAGGTATGGCTTTGGCAAACAATATTATGGTTCTACATGGAATCAGAAGGGCAACAACTATGGCAATGTTTGGAAAATAAAGCATAGTGACTTTGGCTTTTATAGTGGTGCAATAACATCAAGGAACAAATGGACCCATCATTTGAGTTACCATAGTAGGGTAGAAAAAACGTGGAGACAACAAAGCAGTCTTGAATACTCAAGTGGAAAATGCAAACAAGTATTGATGAATAAGAATGATATTTATTGCCAATAAAAAGATACTTGCAATACACATAACCAAAGTATCACTTCTAAAAATTCAGATTGCAAAAGGGCATTTCAACATCAACAAAGACCACCACCAATCAAATTTTCCCTAGGATGGATGGATGATCAAGATCGATACCAATTCACAACAAAGCTCAAAAGATCATATTGTTTAGTTTCTTCTTATGTTTCAAGGATGAAATATTTTGTAAGGGGGATGGAATGTTAGGTACCCAAGATAAGTATTTAATATTATAATATTGTATAAATACTATAACATTATATTAGATGTAATTATCCCATATGCATTGATAAGTGGAAGTGGTGGGTAGTTAGGCATTATAAATAGAGGTAAAGAATCATGGAGAGGATAGGAAGATAATTATATTGTAATTTATCTCAAGTTGAGATATTTTAAGGAGTGGATTTTTTCCAATAAGGAGCATTTTACGGTGTTGCCCTACCTCAAGGGTTTGAAATATAAATTGAGAACACCTGAGTAATTTTGCATTGATTATGCTATTTTATTTTTTATTGTGGTTATTTTTATATATTGTAATAATTTTTGTCGATGAGCAAGGAGGAGTTTGTTGGCAATTTTGGGTATGTTGCCTAGCTTCATGTTTGTGAGTTGTCATTGATGTCAAAAGGAGTTTTTGTTGATGTTAAAAGGAATTTGTGCTGATGTCAAAAAGAGTTTGGTGATAAAAAAATCTTGAAAGTTCCATGATGTTTGTTTATGGGTTTTTAATTAAAACCATGGTGACAAGGTTAAAGGTTTTTATTAAAACCAAAATAGTTGGAGGGTCGGGCCTTGAAGGTCCGTCGCTCTCGTAGCCCTATTCGGAATGATAAATGTCAACAACTAAATAGTGATGCTTTCCATGCGACCTCCAACTATTTTGGCTCACTTACAGGTTTGGGTGATGTAGAGGATGTCATGGAGATCATGCATCCTGACAAATCCCAATGATTTTTTTATCATGGAATGTTCGAGGACTGACGGACCCGATCAGAAAATATTTGGTCTGAAATGAGATGTCAAATGTTTCTCGAATGCATGGAAGCCTCGATATTTTATGTCTACAAGAAGTTAAGATTTCTGATTTCAATATGCAGTGTACATGTGATTTTTTGTGGCCACGAAGTACCTCTTTTGCCATAAAGCATTCCCTGGGAAAAGGAGGAGTCGTCACTATCCTTGGGCCTCAATTACAAAGAATGTTGACTTGGGGTGTTGACCCATCCAATCAAGCTGTCTAGATTTTGCTCGAGATCTGTGGAAAACCACTTGGGGTGGTTAATGTGTATGCCTCAAATGTCACTTCTGACAGATGCGAGTTATGGAGATGGCTTGCCATGAATCTGCCATTTTCCACTTGGGTGCTCTGTGGAGATTTTAATATGGTGGAGAAATATTCTGATAAGGTCAGTCATGTCCAAATGTGGTGGTGTTTAGGTGAAAGAGAAGCTTGGTTTTTTATGAAAAACAAGCTTCGCCTTTATGACCCTAATTCATGATTCTCGCCTTCTGACTTCCCGCAGGCTCTTTGGTACACCTGGTCCAATTTTTAGGCTACTTCTTCTAGGGTTTTAGTAATATTATACAGAGCCATGATTTTTGAGTGTGACAACTTTCAGTTCTCCTGTATTTTGCCTTCTTCACCGTATGTGTTGACTTTACCTGGTACTACACTGTCTGATCATTCACATATTTTATTCTCGATGGAAATGTTAAACTTTCAACCTAGAGTGCATTCTTCACAGTTTTACCTAAATGTTTCTTTTTTGCATAGCTTTAGCATGAAAGCTCATATATGCCGTATTTGGAATTTGGTTCCTAGACCTGATGGTATTTCTAGAAGGATTGAATGGTGGAATGCTTCCATTCAACAAACCACTAAGGTGTTGCGAACTCTGGGTGTTGAAGTTGCAAAACGACAAAAATAGGCTAAGTATGCCTTGCAAAGTGAGCTATCCAAAGCTTGTCTTAGGCTTGAAGCCTCTCCTTTCAACTCTGTTGCTCAATCCCAAGTTTCTTCCATTCGGCATGAGCTAAAAAAGGTTGATTTATATGAAGCCAAGGGGGCTCAATTATGTGCTCGAATGCATTGGCTCAAAGTGGGGGACAGAGTGACCAAAGATGTTTTTTAGCACCTCAGACCTCCTACTAAACATTCTCAATTTCAAGCCATTCAAGTTTATGGGCAGAGATTTACAGATATTTTAGACATTTTCAAAGTATTTGTTTCACATTATCAAGGTGTTTTTGCTTCTCAACCCCTTGATGATGCTAGAAGGCAAGCTCTTGTTGATTGTACCGTTGTTGTCCCCAACAAGATTTCTCCTGAGCAAATGTTATTTTGTGACACTCCTCTTTCTTTGGAAGATCTAAAAACTGCCTTGTCACTTATGGCCAATGATAAGGCACCTAGTCTTGATGGCTTCCCATGTGAATTCTATAAAGAATTTTGGGATATGCTTGGTCCTGATCTCCACAAAGTTTATCTTGAAGCCCTGCAATGTGGTTCATTGGGTTCCATTATTAACAAAGGCAATGTTAAATTTATTCCTAAGTCTAGAGATCCTGAGCTCATCACCAATTGGAGGCCGATCACCCTGCTTAATGTGAGCTACAATATTATTGCTAAAGCCCTTGCGCTTAAGCTTAAATCTATTTTGCCTTTGATTGTCAGACCTGAACAAACTAGCTTTGTTAAGGGAAGATACATTCTTGATAATGTTCTTGCTATTTGGGAAGGTATGGAGTGGGCAAGAAATTCTGAACAAGATGCTTTATTCATTAAGATAGACTTTGAGAAAGCCTATGATAAGATGGAGTGGTACTTCATAACTGCCATGCTTCGGGCTCTAGGTTTTGGGCCAGTGTTTGTGAGCACCATTCTTATGTTATTTCAAGATGCTTCAACTATTCTTACCTTGAATAATAGTCAATCTCAATCAATTTCTCTTGGTCACTCTGTAAGACAGGGGTTCCCTCTTGCTCCATATCTTTTCATTCTTGCTACAGAGGCTTTTGGCTATTTTTTGGCCCATAAGATGGATCAAGGATTAATCAAGGGTATTGCTCTCCCTAATTCTGATCATCAATTGGTCAATGGTCATTTTGTAGATGATTCCTTCTTAACGCTTCAAGAAGATGAGCAATCCCTTTCCTCGGCTATTAGTTGCTTAGAGGTGTTCTGTTTAGCCTCTGGTTCTTCTATACAATGGAAAAAAACATCTTGTTTTCGGCAATCTCAATCTCAACTGCCATGTTGGTTACATCAATTCCAATGGACTTGGATTCATCCAAGTGAGGTGTTTAAATTTCTTGGAATTCCTTTTGCATTTCATGGTTCCTCTGCTCAATTGTGGTAGTATGTTATTGATAAAGTGGAAAAGAAGCTTTCTTATTGGACTAGTAAGAAAATTTCTCTGGTAGGAAAATTTTAGATTTGTTCTAAGGTTTTAGCCACTACCCATGTCTATTATTCATCTTGTTGGGTTCCATCCAAATCTTGTTATAAAAAACTGGATAAGCTTCTGAGAGACTTCTTGTGGGCCAAAGACTCTGTCAAGCAAGGTTTTCATCGGGTAGCCTGGGAAATTTGTTGTTTTCCCAAGGATTGTGGAGGCATGGGTTTGTTTGATTGTCACCGACAAGGTCTTGCCCTTTGTGCTAAATGGATCACCCAATCTTTAATTGGGGATGAATCTTGGAAAGTGCTGGTCAGGCATTGCATTTCTTCTGGTTTGCTTCAAGGGAAGAAAATTTGGAAAGGGGTGGGATTGCAATCCATTCTTACTGCCCTTGTCCCTATTAAATTTAAAGGTTATTTTGTCATTTAGAGTATTTGGAAAGCCTAGGAGGCCTTCAAACCCTGGCTTAGTTGGAAAGGGAGTTTTTGCAAAGTAGGTGCCTCTTTGTCTTCCATGAATATTTGGTGGTCTCCTGTTATCACTTGGCAAGGTTCTCCCTTAGCTCTGGTGCAGTGGGTCAGAGCGCAGAGGTTCTATAAGCATGGTATTGCTTCCATTTTTTATTTCTTCTCCCGACATGCCAGGTGTTGGATACCCTGGGAAAGTTTTCGTCAAATTCACAATTTAAATCCTGGTGATAGAGACACTTATGAGGTAGTTATTGATAGTATTCCATTTTCTATTTGGAGCAAACTACATAAGCATTTTCAAAAACCCTGGTGGTTAAATTGGTGTTGGCCTGGGGAGCTTCCTATTTTGCAATATAAAGCTCATCTTGGTTACAAATGGCTCACCCCACAAGCTCCAATGGTTGATAAGCTCACTCTGAGATGGAATTTAGTCTCTCTTCCCCTCCCAATGGAATAAGAGGTTTCGGATTGCTTGGGCTACTTATATTGAACCTAAACAGAGTTTTTTTGCTTGGATTCTCTTACATCAAGGGTTACCTGTTGGCAGTAGGCTCAAGCATTTGGGTGTTCATAATCTCATTTGCCCGGTTTGTGGACAAGCGGAAGATTTACTGCATGTTTTTTGGTCTTGTGATCGGGCTCAGTCGGCTTGGGAGTGGATTCTTGAATTTTTTAGACCTTTTATGCAAGAGGATTTTACTTGGGTGCATGCTATTTTGGGTGACCCTATTGCTTTTTCCTTCAACTTGGATTTTGTTTGGAATATTTTTAGAATTGGTACCTTGTTTTATCTATGGAAGTCCCGAAATAGAGCTGTTTTTTCTCAGCAAGATATCGGACATGTCTTCTCTGTTGTTGATAAATATGATATATTATTTGATTGTTGGTTACAAATTCAAGTACAGGTTAAAAAAGTATAGGTGGAGCTGCAGTACTTGTGTACCCTCATGGATCATTGGGGGAATGCACCCTGCATTATGAGTCATGTGCATCTTCCTTCCCCTTCCAGGTGGCAGTAATTTCTTGGCTTCTTTCTTTTCGAATGCATATTTAATATTGTTTTGGTAGTTGTTATTGGCAATTTGTGGGTTGTTTCTGACACTCTTGTATACTCTTAACCACAATGGTTAATGTATTGGTTTATGGGGTGTGCTAATCCCACCCACCCTTTTTTGTATGATTAAACATTATTTTATTAATATAATGGCTTTTTCATCCAAAAAATATATATATATTCTTGTGTATCATTCCAAATTTTCTGCACCCTTACCTTCAGGCTAAAGGATCCACGCTCGGAAGGGGGATGCAGGAAGGATGGGACAATACCTCGGACTAAGAGGCCCTTTGAAGGTCCCGCCTCTTGGGGGAGGTGTATTAAGGTGATTTTTTGACGGATGGTGGGTTCACCAGGAAACTTTTGAATGGTAGTTTCCATGCCTAGGTTGGGAATGTGTTTGATGTGTTCAATTTTATGTTTGATCATTCAACTCCTAGGTTTGGCCAAATGAATTTAAGTTATTCTATATGAAATGTAGATTTAAATGAATACAAAAAATAGATTTGAATAGAAAATAGATAGAATAAGCTAGATTAAAGAGCCATACTTGATCCGGATGTCTGATGGAGGTTCTGACTCTTGAAGCAGTCAGGATCGCCTCTGATCTGACAGGATCATCTGCAATCAGATAGGATTGTCTGAGATCTGACAAATTCATCAGAAAAATTCGTAAGAGACCTGCAATCAGAGAAATAGATACAAAATACAGAAAATGCAGCTATGCCAACAGAGGGCAATGATGTAGAATGATATTTATAATATTAAAATGATAATAATAAACAAAAACACGAGTGCATTACAATGATTTAATGAAAATTTATGATTTTATTATGCATTAAGACTATATGGGTGAACTCCAAGATGCAAAATAATAATAAGTTTAACTAATGCAAAGCAAAATAGTAAATAATGGAGAAAGAATGCAAACTCAGGGCACTGATTAATCCCAATGTTGACTGCAGTCAAAATCGTCTCGGATTGGTACGAAATCGTCTCGAATTGGACAAGATCGTCTGTGATGATCTGAGCTTGCTCCGGCTGAAGAATAAAAAAGTTCCTATAAGAAAATTTGAAAAGGGACAAAGGCAAACAATAGTCTAGGATATTCTAATACATGTAAAACTCGAAGTGCAGAAAAATTCAGCCAGGGGAATGTCAAGGGGAGGGCCTAAGATTAAATAGGCATAGGAAAGAGGTTGAGAGGTTGGAGATCATCCCAATTTGGAAGATCTCCAATGGGAGAGGTCTCTAACCATGCAGACATGCTTTTGCCCAGGTTAGAGACGCCGTTGAAACAGAAGCTAATTATGAAAAATCAATTTTGGGACGAAATCATCTGTGCTCTAGATGAATTCGTTCGATCTGAGGCGATATCGTCTGATCGACGACGATATCATCCAATGGTCACAAAAAATCCTAAAAATGGTGCGAAAAATGAGGAAAGCAATTAAAATGCGGTTCGGGGTTGAAAATTTGAATTTGAATTATTACCAAGATAATTTTAATTATTGCTAAGGTTTACTGCGCCAATTTTAGGGTGCTACATTTTGCCCCCTCTAGCGAATTTTTTGAAGAAAATGCATTAAAGATGAGTTCTTCTCGATCTATGAGAAAGAAAAAAATATTCCCATTTTTAGGCGACGATTCTAGGTCGAATCGTACGACAGCTTACTATGGTGCCCCCTCTGTGTTTTTACCCAAATCGAACGTTTGAGGTAAAAACACGAAAAAGCAAAAGTTTAAAATGTTATTAAGTTGTTTTTTGAATAAAATTAAGAAAAATAGGGAAAAACCCTAATTCATTGTTACTGTTCATTTTTACTGATTTCTAGAGCT